>VZRI01000448.1:27977-42933 GCA_013397515.1 Upupa epops
CCCCCACCCCCACATTATTAATGACTGAGAGAGAAAAGAAAGTAGAAAAGAAAATGAATGTGGGGAGGAAATGATTCAGAGGGGTTATAATAGGAAGAATGAAGAGGGTTAATCTTTTCACCAAGTCCACGTGGTACAGGGGCAACAGACAACCAGCAGCAGCTACAAAAGCTGGCTCATGGAAGAAAGAGGATGTGCAGCAGCCACACATTCTTTTTATATGACTACGGAAAAGGCTATTATTAGTTTTCAGGTGGATCATGTGACCGAATTGTTCTTCCAAGTTGTCACATTACATCAGGGCCAGGTATTTGGTTCCCTAAGCTGGTATCTCATTGGTTCCCTAATCTGTCATGTCATGTCATGTCATGTCAGGGGTTACTCCCCACCGAAGCTTAACCCATGACAGCAGCTGAACCACTTACTGGTGTGAGAAGAACAATTGATAGACATGGAATTAAAACTGTTAGACCTCTGGATTAGGTGTAAACTGCCTTAAATGCACACTTCTGGGAAATGTTTGCTTACTTATATTGGGAACCTATGAAAATAATCCTTCTGAATTAACACACCTGAGTGTCTCTAGCAAGGATCCAGACTGAAACAAAAGGGGAGGTTTAGACTTGACATTAGGGTAAGGTTTTTNAGGACAAATTTCTAGCAAATAAAAATGGTAAGTTTTCTTAGTAACAACAAAAGTAGTTAGGAAAAAAGGGAACAAACCAAAACATGACAGTGCCATTCGTATGTCTCAAACACACACAAAGCAGCCAAAGGGTTCTNGGGGTTACTCCCCACCGAAGCTTAACCCATGACAGCAGCTGAACCACTTACTGGTGTGAGAAGAACAATTGATAGACATGGAATTAAAACTGTTAGACCTCTGGATTAGGTGTAAACTGCCTTAAATGCACACTTCTGGGAAATGTTTGCTTACTTATATTGGGAACCTATGAAAATAATCCTTCTGAATTAACACACCTGAGTGTCTCTAGCAAGGATCCAGACTGAAACAAAAGGGGAGGTTTAGACTTGACATTAGGGTAAGGTTTTTCACTGAAAGAGTGATCAGATTTTGGAATGGGCTGCCAACGAGGTGGTTGGGTCACCGTCTCTGGAGGTGTTTAAGGTTAGGCTGGATGAAGTGCAGAGTGGCATGATCTAGATGTCAGATGTTTAGGTTTACTTGGTTGGTTTTAGGTTGGACTGGATGATTCTTTAAGGTCTTTTCCAGCCTCATACTGTGATACTGTGAAAATCAGAAATTGCCTCAAAAAGCAAGGACCAGGTGTTGCATGAAGGGGAGGGGTTGAAAAACAAATTTGGTAAGGAATAAGCCTTCACTCCATCTGGTCCTCCAGAGATTAGAGTGTGTTAGGGACAGCTGATATGACACCAGCCTTCATGATCACCCATCACATTACACTAATAGTGTACGCTGATTATTGCACTAATAAATTACATTGTCTTATAAGTATAGTGCTATTACTTGCATTAATTATTGCAATATGTTTTTTAATCCAGTGTAGTTTTTAATGTACACTGGATGTAAAAAAAATGTAGAGATTTATAAGATTTGGAGAAAAAGTGTAAAGCATGGGGTTGAGACTGTAAAGTATTTTAAGTGAAAATTATATGATAATGGAGTAATTTAGCTTGCAAAAGAACTTACAAAAGCAGGAAAAGGGGGGAATGAAATGATGCAGTTGTGCAGTAAGTGTCAGTGATTTTGTATTAACTTCTGTAGCTTTTGTAGAACCCTAATTATTTTATGTGGAAGAGGAATTGTATTGCCCATGACCTCTTAAGCAAGAAGAGATGGGCTGTGGGAGCACAGAATCAGAGAACCACAGAATGAAAGCAACCTTCAAGATCAACCAGTACAACCTTCAGACTGCAAGCACACCACTAAACCATGTCCCTAAATACCAGATCCACACTCCATTTAAATACCTCCAGTGATGGTGACTCCACAACTGCTCTGGGCAGACTATTCCAGTGTTTGATCACTGTTTCAGTGAAAAAATATTTCCTAATATCCAGCCTATACTTCCCCTGATGCAACTTGCAGTCATTTCCTCTAGTTTTGTCACATACCAACAGGGAGAAGAGGCTGTCCCCCTTCTCAACCTTATGGGGTTTAACAAGACTGAGTGTAAGGTCCTGCACCTGGGGTAAGGCAATACTAAGCACAGATACAGGCTGGGCAGGGACTGACTGGAGAGTAGCCCTGAGGAGAAAGACTTGGACGAAAAGCTCAACATGAGCCAGCCACTTGCAGCCCAGAAGGCAAACTGGATCCTGGGCTGCATCAGGAGAAGTGTGGCCGGCAGGTCAAGGGGGGTGATTCTCCTCCTCTGTTCCACTCTGGTGAGACCCCACCTGAAGTTCTGCATCCAGTTCTGGAGTCCTTATTACAAGAGGGATGTGGAGGAGGGCCACGAGGACGAACAGAGTGCTGGAGCACCTCTCCTATGAGGCCAGACTAAGAGAGTTGCGGCTGTTCAGTCTGGAGAAGAGGAGGCTCCGAGGTGACCTTATTGTGGCCTTCCGGTATCTGAAGGAGGCTACAAAAAAGCAGAGGAGGAGCTTTTTAGGATCTCAGGTAGCGACAGGACTAGGGGGAATGGAGCAAGGTGGAGATGGGTAGATTTAGACTTGATAGGAGGAGGAAGTTCTCTCACTTCAGTGAGAGTACTGAGAGCCTGGAATGGGTAGCCCAGGGAGATGGTTGGGGCCCTATCCCAAGGGAGGTGTTTAAGGCTGGGCTGGATGAGGCTCTGGCCAGCCTGCTGTAGGGTGGGGTGTCCCTCCCTGCCCATGGCAGGGGGGTTGGAACTGGATGATCCTGTGGTTCCTTCCAACTCTGACCGATTCTGTTAACTTCTTCCCAGGGAGGGTGATTGGGTGCTGGAGGGGGCTGTCTGGGGGTTTGTGGAGTATCCTTTTCTGGAGACGTTGTAAACCTGCCTGGACATGCTCTGGGTGTCCTGCTGTGGCAAGGAGGTTTGGACTGGATGATCTTTCAAGGTCCCTTCTGATCCCTGACGACTGTATGATTTTCTCGCTAACTTCCTTTTAGTTATAGAGAGTAATAGAATCTCCCCTCAGTCTCTTCCAGACTAAACAGTCCCAGCTCCCCAGTGCTTGTACTGTAGGCGCTTTTCAAGCTTTGTTGCCCTTTTCTGGAAATGCTCCAGCACTTCTGTGTCCTCCTTGCAGTAAGGGAACACAATATTTGACGTGCTGTCTCACTAGTGCTGAATACAGGGGGATGATTATGTCCCTGTTCCTGCTGGCCACAGTGTTCCTAGTACAAGCCGGGATGCCTTTAGCCTTCTTGGCCACCTGCGCACACTACTGTCTCATATTTAGTCAATTATCAACCGATATCACCAGGTCGTTTTTCCACTTGCAGCTTTCCAATCACACATCCCAAAGTCTGTAGCTTACTGAAAGGTTGTTATGACCCAAGTGCGTGACCTGGGAGTTGGCCTCATTGAACCTTATGCAAATTAACCTTGGCCCATTGATCTAACCTGTGTAAATCCCTCTGTAAAATATCTCTACACTCCAGCAGATTGACATACCTGCTCAGCTTGCTGCCATCTGCAAATTTAGTGAGGGTGTACTCATCCAGTTCATTAGTAAAGATATTAAACCAAACAGGCCCTAGCATTGAACTTTGGTTAATGCTGCTTGTGACCACACAACAGCAGATTTATCTCCGTTCACTGCCATCCTTTCAGCCTGGCTATCCAGACAGTTTTTTATCCAGGGCAGTGTTTACTTACCCAGGCCTTGAGCCCTAAGTTTCTGAAGGAGGATGCTGCAGGAAACAGCACCAAAAGTTTTATGAGTCCCTGTAGACAAAGTCCACATATCTTCATCCACTACGTGAGTCAACTTGTTATAGGAAGTCAGATTAGTCAGGCAGGACCTGCCTTTCATAAATCCCGTGCTGACTAAACCTGATTGCTTGGTTGTTGGGTATGTGCAGTGTGATGGCACTCAAGTTGACCTGCCCCATAACTTTCCCTGGCACTGAGGTTGGACTGCTGCTTGCAACAGTTTCTGTTGACGGGCTTTTGTTCTGTTTTGCTTTGCAGCAGGAAGGAGCAGAAGGAATAGGAGAATGGGGAGGCTGCCCTAGTCTTTTGCTCTTCAGTGGAGCCCAGCTGCTGCCTCAACACCAGGGCAGGCAAGGCAGACTATGGCTGCAGCGGGCATCTCTTTGGGCAGCCCCTGATAACCGTCTGTGGAAGGAATGGCAGCCCAGCTAGGAGGACCTCAGCCTTCCCTCTGGATGCTCTATAGAGGTGGTGGGTGTCCCCAGAAGGTCTGAGGATGGGGAATGAGGCTCTTCACCTCTAGGAAGGTCTGAGGCAGGACTCTGGACACTGCTCTTGGAAGGCAGCTCCTCAGCATCCACTGCCCTCCTGCCTCTTCTGCAAAAGCTGCTGGTTATCCTTCAGGACTTTCACAAAGGGGATACTCCACATGGCTGCCTGTGGGACTGCACTTTGGCAGCTGCAGCTACATCCACACTGGACAGCAGTATGGATGTCTGCCTGGTGAGCCATCCTGTGCTGCTGGCTGTCATCTTGATCGCTTCTGGCCTGCAGCAGGAGGCGCTCCAACCGGACCTGGGTCAACAAAGGCTCATCCAGAGCCCTTAGCACTGCAGGACTTTCTCCAAAGTATCCCTGGCAAACTCTTTGTCAGTGACCTCTAAGAGGAGTGGGAGACAGCAATGGAGAGGACCAGCCAGGACAGCATTGCTGAAAGCATGTGGACAGCAGCTTGCCTTTTGAACAGTCGGGTGCCTTAAAAAGCAGTGTTTTCTGTCAGCTCACTGATGCTGGGTTGCCCTTGAATTTCAAAGCCAAGGTAAACTGGACAGGCATCTTCCCCTTGCATGGACTTGGGTGCAGTGAGGATCTGGGAAGCAGTGTCATGCTTCCTTATCAAAGTGCAGGAGCCCTAACTGCTCTCTGGGAGCACCTGGAAAACTGCACAGCAGAAACGCAAGCTCCCACCTGCCCCTGGCAAGCTTTGGGATGGTTAGTGGACAGCACTGGCTTTATTAACACTGTGCATCTGTTTCCTTGGGATGCCCAAGGAAATTGCCTGCAGCAAACGTCCTGTTCCCTAGGCAGCTGCTGTTGGTGTTCCAACACAATGACCATGACACCTTTACCAGCAGAATGTAGTACAGCAACCTTGACCGTCTGTGTTGGACCAGACCTTGTGAGCTTCCATACTACAGGCCATGGAGAAGGTACACACTACATGGAGTAGCCAGCTGCAGCCTTGCTGACCTTTCAGAGCTTGACTATGCAGAACAATCTGGATGCCTCTGCCAGTGAGAAGCCTCTGGTGGGGTTGCTACCTGGAGAAGCAGCCCCACAATCCCAGCCTTCTGTGAGGGTTCATGGTGAGAAGGGCTATTTGAGATGTTTTCAAGTGTCAACACTGAAAACAAGGTGGTTGATTGTACAGGTGAAGGTGCTGGTGGAGTTTCCAACTGTAAACCATGGTGAAATATTTCAGAAGGAGATGGCTGGCCATTCTTCCTCAGTTGAGGAGTAGTCAGTGCCTGTGGGCACACCCATAGGTATGAGTATGGACTGAGATTTGACACAGCAGACAGCTGATGCAGGGTTTCAGGGGAATAATGATATGAATGTGGCAGCTTAATGGTCTAAAAAATTTGGATCACTGGAAGATGAAGCTGCAAGTTAAAAGTGTTTCTGCCTTTTGACCTACCAAACACTGATTTTTGTGACAGATGAAATGTCATTCTAAAACCTAATTGCTGATGCACAGTCAAATGGATATGCGCTCTTGCTGGTCTTTTTTTCTCTCTCACAAGGCCGCCTGGCATCACTAGCTGGTTGATTTGCATGGATGACTGCTTGAAGGTAAGGATTCAGCTGTTGGTGTTGTTTCTCCTTTGTTGGTGGCAGAATGGGGCAGAGGCTGTGCAGTTCTGTTGGTTTATGGTAGACGTTACAGAGACCCAAGTACAGACCGTGGATTGAAGGTGAAACCACCTTGAACTGCAAGTAATTTTTTTGTTGTTTTATTTTCTGGAAGCTCCTGTTTTCATTTGAGGAAAAGGAGGCTGGAGGAAAGACAGTCTCTTTGCAGTTCAGTTCTATGAAAAAGGAAGGAGGGGAGTTGCACATGGCTTATAATCACTGCATACCTGAGAAAAGACAAGACACTCAGGCTATTTGGAGTGGCCTCAGACTCACTCACCAGATTGCCCATGACCTGTTTTGTTTTCACAAGTGTTTTTTTGAGTAACCAGCATCACTGCTGAGCTCTAGATAGATTTGGGGTTGTAATTTATTTTCTAAGTTTGTTATTTAGTTTGTGGTACCAGATGATAATTTCTGGTTTTATACATTACACTACTTTGGGTAAGAATTTATTTCTTACCTCCTAGCAAAGAGAATTTACTTTTTACCTGTCTATCAGGTAACCAGCATAACTCAAACTTGCCCTTTACTTTCTTCAATTTGTTCTGATTTTTTCACCTTTTAAATCTGACCAAGTTGCTACAAGGTCAATTCAGTTTTCCTGTAAATATTCACTAGCATAGATTATAATATCCCTCCTTTAAAAACCTTTGCCCTAAGTCTTTTCTATACCATGTACTCCATGCTTTCACTTCCTGGTGATTTTCCCAGTAATACTGGTCTTACTGTTCACTATTATTATTATTTAATTACATGAGTCACTCTAAACGTGCTGAGCTAAATTGTTTTGCCAGAGGAATCCTAAGACACTCAATTCTGCCAAGGTAAATCAGATGGTTATTAAATGTCTAGTTAGACAATAAAGTAATTATAATGAAAAGCTGTTAATAATACTAATAGTGCTAATACTGCTAATAAAACAATAATAGCCTTACACTATCTCACACTATGTTATAGCCTTAATAAGTCACTTGTACTGTATTCTCTGTTCATCCACAGCACAGTAAGGGGGTCCTCTCATACTAGGCATATCCAAGAGTCCTACCCCTCTTTATTCAGTAGCGCTGGGATTCCTGTATCAATCTGCACCAGCCAGCTGGAGAAATAAGACTCCTTTGTCCCTTCTGAGCAGATGGCCAGACTGCAAGACATCAGAGTCACACCAAACTCTGGAGTATCTAAGTTCTATCTAGACTGAAAAAAACAAACTACAGAGGTTGAGCTGACATTTATTAAACAAGGAAGAAGAAGCCAGGTAACTGATTTCAAGTATCTACCCTCAGTGAAAATGCTTGTATGATATTGCTGTTGGTTAAGACTGGAGAATGACTGATGCACACTATTAACCTCTCTTCATCTGCAAAAAGGAAAGAGAAAGGGAACATCTTTAATGAGAAATAACAATAACATGAAAT
The DNA here is from genome assembly GCA_013397515.1 of Upupa epops. Taxonomy (NCBI): domain Eukaryota; kingdom Metazoa; phylum Chordata; class Aves; order Bucerotiformes; family Upupidae; genus Upupa; species Upupa epops. Next base: position 35,380 of record VZRI01000448.1, read on the forward strand.
ATATACAAAATCAATGCCAAACCCAGCAGCCTGACAGCAATTCACCATCACCACCAATGCAGACTAGGGAATCCTAGATGCAACTCAGTAAGAGACAGGAACTGGATGCAGGGATGGATTCCAGAACTAAATTCTGGACTGTATGATTGGAATCTAAAGCAGAATATTTGCCCTTGAAGAAGAGAACTTGAAACTTGTGATCTCTCTGCTTTATACCAAATAAGATTCCTATGGAATGAAACACTTTTCTTGCATCTCCACATATTTTTTTTTTCAGGCTAACTTTTCACCTTTTTGAGTTCTGTAGAAAGATTTTGCAAACTGTTCAGTTCCCCCAGTTTCAAAGAGCTAAAACTGAAATGACATGGCACAATGTAACCATGTCAAGGACATGTCACAAGTCCTTCTGACTTTATATGCATTATCAATTTTGCATGCTAAATCAAAAGCAAGTGAGTGACACCTTGCCATGTATTTTTTTTTCCTGTATTCTCACTGCCATTTTCTGGATCCCATTGTAAACAGAATCCACTCTTTGCATTTTAGAAGAGCAAGATTTATTCAAGATGCCAGCTAGGTAAATAGTTAATTTAAACCTTACATCAAGTTTGATATCCAGTCAATCTCATGTCAGCAGGACAGTTTGCACTTCCTCACACATGGGAAAATTTATTGTGATGCTAGGAAGTAAGCTGGTGCACACTCTGTCCTTGGGGTGAACTTGCAAAGTTCTTCAATTCATCTGGTCCGTGTCAGCACTTGTCCCCAAGTTCTCAATGGCTATAAAGGAATTTTAAATATTATCCTTAGTGGTTCTATAAATATCTGTTTGGTTTGTTTTTTTCTTGACAGGATTTTGTTAAGTTTTAGCATAACAATATTTATGCTAATTGGAGGGTCTCTGTGCCAGGTGGCTAAGGAGGTTTTATTTTGATTTACTGCTGAGTTGCTTTGCTTTCTTCTACATGTACAGGTTTATCAGAAGCTTTAAAATAAGGATTTTTGAGGGCTTGCTGATATCTGCACCTTGACTAATCTGCATAGATTTCATCAAAATTTAGTATTTACATCAAAGTACTTCTGGAGCTAGTGAAGTGATGTTCTTAAACTTTAGCCATGATAAGTGACAATATGGGGAGGTCACGTTAAACTGGAGATTGACAAGTGTGCCACCTACATGTGGAAGAAGGGCTGTATGGAGAGTCAAGGGAACTACAGACCTCTGACTCTGACCTGGTTGCCAGGGAATGTGCAGTATGTGCTTATTAAAGTGAAAGCAGTTCCTCTCTGGCATTAGATACTAGCTTCAGTGGTGGCAGTAGCAGAACAAGTGTCTATCAATGTACAATGAGTAATAGGATCACAGGCTTTTCATGCACATTTATGTCCCTGTGGAGACCTTCAAAGGTATGATGGTTTCTTTACTTGTAAGAGATCATCCATACAAGACATTAGGAAATACTGGGTCTAGCACTGGAACACACTTTGCTTTTTTATGGTTTAATTACACAGTATCACAGAAATGATGAGGCTGGAAAAGACCTTAAAGATCATCCAGTCCAACCTAAAACCAACCAAGTAAACCTAACAACTAACATCTAGATCATGCCACTCAGCACTTCATCCAGACTAACCTTGAACATCTCCAGGGATGGTGATTCGACCACCTCCATGGGCAGCCCGCTCCAAAACTGGATTACTCTTTCAGTGAAAAACCTTTTCCTAATGATCCCATAAGACTATGATCCCTTGTCCTGTCTCCAGTGTCCAGGGAGAAAAGACCGACCCCTACCTGACTCCAACCACCTTTTAGATAGTTATAGACAGCGATAAGGTCACCCCTGAGCCTCCTCTTTTCCAGACTAAACAGACCCAGCTCCATCAGCCTCTCCTTGTAGGTCTTACCTTCCAGCCCCTTTACCATTCTAGTCGCTCTTCTCTGGACTTGTTCCAGCACCTTGACATCCTTCCTAAACTGAGGGGCCCAGAATTGAACATAATACTCCAGGTGCGGTCTGACCATTGGTTGAATGCAGGGGGAGGATAACCTCCCTTTCCTTGCTGGCCACACCATTCTTGATGCAGGCCAGGATGCTATTAGCCCTCTTGGATTGAACAGTGGTTGAACAACTGGGCCCAGAGGTTGCCATCTGGTTAGGCAAAAAGCCCTGTAAAAGGCCAGTGAGCAGTGTCATGCTCAGGGCTAGATACTTGGGGCAGTTCTGCATAGTAGCCTAGCAAGCCATCTGTACACTGGAACCGAGTGCACTCAGCAAGTTCATGGATGACAGAATACTGGGCTGTATGGCTGACACATCAAATGATGCCCTAAGTTGTATGGTGGAATTTATTAAAATAAAACTTTTTATTAATAATAGTAATTATAATGTTCTTTTATTCCTGTTTCTTGGATTTTTAACACATTTCTTTAGGGAAAAAAAGTGAGATTTATATTCAAGATTTCTTAGGCCATTGCATGAGGGGTCTGGATTTTAATCTATAACTTTTTTTGACATTGGATTTTTTCTATTGCAGCTCCTGCATCAAAGGAGAAAATTTATATTTTTACTTATTTTGGCCAAGTAATTTCTTTGCTCAGGACCTCCATTTCTTCATCAGTCGGAAAAGGAAAAATATATTTCTAGTTTTCCTTAATACAGTTTCCTGAGATCTGTACTACCAAGTTGGTCTATGTTGTGAAACTGGCAATGTGTGTTGAACACTGATGAATAAATGTCTTTTTATATAGTACTTGTGTTTAACAATATTTCTTGTTTTGAAATAGCGTTGATCAAAACAGTAACTGAGATAGTGTAGATAAAAAGCGTGGAAATGGCATTGATTTGAGTGCTGAACAAGAGTTTAATTTAAAAAATAATTACTAAATTATGTGTTTGCATGCAAAACCAAATGACAGAATACTTGCTAACTATCCTTGTTGTCTGTGGTGTAAGCACAGAATCGTATTTATAAAGCCAGGAAAAAAAGATGTTCCTCTTGATTTTTGTTTTTTAGTATGTCACACACAAAACTGTTTTTTACACCAGTACTAATGGCTCCTTTGGCTGTAGGGGTGTTCTAGAGGTTAGAACCGACCTTACATGATAATGTTATGGTCAAGCTTCTGCAAGTACTAGTAATGTTGTGTAATTCAAGAAATGAGCTTGGTCATGCTTTGGCTCTTGTCCACTCACGGGACAAGACTTTATTTTTTTTAATTTTTCCCTGGACCTCAGTAAACGGGGTCATAATTTGTGCAATAGCCTCCCTGTCTACTGGGTTAGGACACCCTGGGGTACCTAAGTCAAGGGGCGTTTTGCAAAGAAGGAGCGTTGCCAGCTTCAGTATGAGAGTGGGATTTCTGCTGCCATAAGCTCATTGTGTCAAGTGCATGATGCTGTTCTGACTGCTGTTAACTTTGTTTTGCTGTTCCAGGGTAACCTGTTTTCCTGTCTACCTCCTGTGTTCTGCTGGGTCTGTTTGGATTTATGTTAGTATCAAAAGCATTCAGTTTGTTTCTAGTATTACCACATGTGATTTGGCGAGCAATCTAGCATTCTGATTTATGAGTTTCTCTTAGTGGCATGCCTCATAAGCTTACAGTGCTGGGATCACAAACTGTGCAGAAATACAAGTAGCTACCGCATGGAGAGAGGGATGAGGGGAGGGATGGGGGGCGGAGGAGTGCATAAAAGTCAGTTTCAGTCTGATTCAGTTCAAATTGTGCACTGCAACTTAAAACAGTATTTTTAATGTCTGTCTTCCCTAACAATTGGGGATGTTGGGGCCTTCGTAAGGTGTTAATTTTCTAAAGCTGCAAATTCCCAAAACATGTGTTTTGAAAGACTACTTCTCATTAGAAGAGCATCCTTAGCCCAGACATGGTTTTGTTTGTCTTAACTGAGAGCTGGCCTCTGTCTTTGGAGTCTAAAGATAATGATTAGAGTTATAAGGATTTTCTGACAAGCTTTTGGGGTCACATAGAAGCGAATCCCAAATACATCTTTATAAAACCCTATTGCTAGCACTATACACTGATTCTAATATAGGAAATAGCATGAAGGATTTTTATAGTAATGTGACAAAGATGAACTGTTGAAAATGGCTTAAGTGGGTATTGATGCACTACCTACAAAAAACTCAGTATAGTTTGTGGTTGGGAGTATTTTTTCTCCTTGGCCTCACCTGGTGATGGTAACTTATATTGACACATTACAGCGAGAACTGCCATGGACGAAATCCTGCTACCTTTTCATAACATTTGTGCTTGAGGAAAAGCAATCTACATAAGAAATGACAATACGAATGATGTTTCTCAACTGTCATAAAAGTACTAGAAGAATGTCTATGAATCAAAAACAATGGAATAATTGCAGGACAGAGGGTCACTCGGTGATAAAGTTGTTTGTGTTTAAAGGCCTTAAGGACTTCAAGAGTTAATGGAAAGATTTTTGAATATTTACTTCCATTCATGTATTATTTCAAGAAAAGTACTGTTGTTTTCTTAATCTGCTAGTAGGTGTATTACAGCAAGAGTCCAAATTTGCAAGCACTTGGCAGTCTAGATTCACTCAACATCAATGTACTGAAGGAGCACTGAGAACTGTTAATGTTACTGCAGATGAGATGGTCAAGTATTTCAGTACTTTCAGAAGCCTCTGTGACTGTAAACACAGGATAAAGATGAAAAGTGTTCCTGAAATCATATATTATTCTGACACTGTGACCCCAGAGAGTTAGACAGGTAAAATAACCAATTGTTTCTAGAAACATTGAATTTCTGTTTGAAAACTAAGATGACAACATTAATGCAAAAGTTTCAAACAGTAACTGTACAGACATAACAGTTATAGAAATTATAGTAATGGCTTTTATTCCATCTGCAGAAATACTAAATATACTCCTAAATGAAAAAAACCCTCACTTATAAACTCCATATACAGTGACTCACACCTTACTCAAGGAAAGAATTTCAAATGCATAGCAGCCTGGAAGATGCATGGGTACTGAAACTGGTTACTAAGGGTGGAGGTTTGTTTACAATTAAGTTGTATTTAAAGTTGTATTTAAATGTCTTGAGTTTAGTTGTAGTGCTTCCTTTCAAGTAAGAAATATGCATAATGCAGCTTTAGAATGCCTAAACCGCTGTCACAACAAACTAGAAATTTCATTTCACAAGACTATTTCCAGTCTGCGTTGCATTCAGGGTACAGTGTAACACACAAGGCTCAAGCATCATGCAGATAAAAGTGTTGCATAAAATGGCTAATAAATTAAGAAGTGTAATTTTGTGTTAGTAAAGGTGAATTAAAATGAACACAAGATTTGTTTGTGCTTTGAGTAACTTCATAAAAAGAAATGCACAGGAGAGTTTTCACTGAAGCTGTATCATTTGAGGTCATGCAGAACTACTCAACTTACTACCCTCAAGGTTTAGTGTTTAACATGGTTGCTTTGATAAAGTCAACCCTTGTGCAACATTGCAGTGCTGAGGTGAGTGCTGTGTTTACTGTGTTTACGGCTTCACTTGTTTCTGTAATAGATTAGATTGTTATTCTTATCTCTGGGATTTGACTAGTGCATTGCTGATGCCATATACATTTATTGTCCCTTCTGGGTTTTTTGCAACCAAAACTACAGCTGAATTCAGACAAGAGTGCCTGGGTAGACGTGGTGCAAATTTCAGCAAAAGATTTGATGCCTTCTCTGGTGTTTTGATGTTCTTGACCTTTTCTGGCTTGCAAACTGCTAAAATACAAATTGTAAACAGCATCATCTTCAAATAGATGAGTGTGTTAACATTTCTTTAATGGTGATTAACTCACATGTGGGTTACTCATAGAAAAGTTATAATTCTTGGATGAATAGATGAACTATAAATCACATTTGAGCACTAGATTCCTCTGTCAGAACACACAATAGGTCAGAACAAGCATTTGCAAGCATCTGGCTCACATTGCTTCAAATTTTGGAAATTACCTGTCATGAAGGTTTCATTGCATATGTTTCAAGAAGTAATTGTCATTGTCATCCTTAGGTTTTCTGTGTTTGTTTTTTATTTATTATTACTATTAGTATTATCAATTTTATTATTACTATCATTATTATTGTGACATTTACACATAACTTGATTTCATATTTTAATTTCCAAAATCTTCATGTTCTTCAGAAAGGTCTTTTTTCTAATTGTATCCTGAGCATTCTCATCATCACAGTTTGCTTGACTGCAGGTGCCCTGAATTTGCACCAGAGATTTGCACCAAGATCATTCAGTGTAAGTTAATGCAAGGCATTGACTGCAGTACACACTGGTACTAACACTTACTAAATTACATAGTTTAGCAATTTTTTTGTATATGTCAGAAAATTTTAAGAGAAATTTAATTAGGAAGAACTTTGGATTGAAGACCAAAACGTTTTGAATTGTGATAACTTTGTACCATGTGTCCTGCGTCCCTCCTAGCTGCCATTCCTATGCACCAAAATGGAATTACAGGTAAATTTCTAGACTCTGTTAATTTCTTTTAGAATCTTTGGGAGCACTGCATACTCTTAATTTCTTTTAAGACCATTTTCTCTCTCAATAACTGAAAAATGTTTATGAATTTGGAGAAAAACTGAAAAGGAAGAAAGAAACCTTTTGATTTGGGAGTCATTGTAAATACATTGTGGGTGAGGGTTATATTCCAGAAGTCATGGCAGTCTGGTGAAGTCCCCATTGACTGGAAAAGGGGAAACATAACTCCTAATTTCAAAAAGGGTAGGAAGGAGGAGCCAGGGAACTAAAGGCCAGGCAGTCTCACCTTTGTGCCCGGTAGAATCATGGAGCAGATCCTTCTGCAGGCACTACTGAGACAGGAGAATGGTAAAGAGGTGGTTGGGTACAATCAGCATGGCTTTGCCAAGGGCAAATCCTGCCTGTAAAACCTGGTGGCCTTCTGTGAATGGTCACAACATCAATGGATGAGGGGCAAGCAACTGATGTAATTTACCTGGACCTGAGCAAAACCTTTGACACTGTCCAGCACTGCATCCTGGCCTCCAAGCTGGTGGAAGATGGGTTTGATGGATTGACAACTAGATGAGTAAAGAACTGGCTTGATGGTTGCACCCACATTGTGGCTGTCAATGGGTCCATGTCCAAGCAGAGGCCAGTGACAAGCAGAGTTCCTCAGGGATCAGTCTTGGGACCAGTCTTGTTCAGCATCTTTGCTGGTGACACAGACTCAAAGGCATTGAGTACACCCTCAGCAAGTTTGCGGACAACACAAAGCTGTGTGGTGCAGGATGGTAGGGATGCCATCTAGAGGGATCTGGACAGGCTAGAGAGGTGGGCACAAGCCAACCTCATGGGGTTTAACAAGACCAAGTGTAAGGTCCTGAATCTGGGTCGAGGCAATACTAAGCACTAATACTGGCTGGAGAGTTTGTAGACAAAAAGCTCAACGTGAGCCAACAGTGTGCAGTTGCAGCCCCGAGGGCAAACTGGATCTTGGGCTGCATCTGGAGAAGTGTGACCAGCAGGTCGAGGGAGGTGATTCTCCCCCTCTACTC
>VZRI01000448.1:43187-53491 GCA_013397515.1 Upupa epops
TGTCCCTGCCCATGGCAGGGGGGTTGGAACTGGATGATCCTGTGGTTCCTTCCAACTCTGACCGATTCTGTTAACTTCTTCCCAGGGAGGGTGATGGGGTGCTGGACAGGGCTGCCCATACAGTTTGTGGTGTCTCCTTTTCAGGAGACGTTTTAAACCTGCCAGGACTTGGTCTGGGTGATGTGCTGTGGCAGAGGGATTGGACTGGATGATCTTTCCAGGTCGCTTCCAATCTGTAATGTTCTGTGACTTGGTCCAGGTGTCTTACTGTGGCAGAGGGATTGGACTAGATGATCTTCTGAGGTCCCTTCTGATTCCTGATGATTTTATGATTATGTGGTGGTTTTCACTTTAGCTTCTATAGAGCAATCTGTGGGTAAGAAAATGACTGCAATTTAATGTGGCTGAAAACTTTCAGGATGTTGTTTGGAACGGACTAGGACACTGAAAGAAAGCCAGGAACAACCTCTTTACAAGGCTTGTGTTGTAAACCCCCAAATGGTGGTGAGTTCACCCCTCAGCAGTTAGGGTTGTCTGAAGGGTATGTTCTGACTGTAGTAACACCCAGGTAATCAGTACCTGTATCTCAGCACTCCTGTGTAAACGGGCAGGCAGTGTTGGCAACCGATGTTATGGCCAGGTATCTCTGCAGTGGCAGCTGTGGGATGGCAAAGGAGTAAAAATGAACGTGGGAAGATGGGATCATGTATCTGAAACTAAAAAAGGGTAGTCGTAAGTCATTGTAATATCTTAAATTCATTACTACAAAGATACAGATAGGTTCAGAGAATAGTAACAGCTGTATACATTTTCTTGAGAATAAACGTGCTCATAATTCATAGAGGGCTGTCTTCTTGGCATGAATAGTTCTATGAAATAAAGTGTATATTTGATGGGGTGCATTTTTTGTGTTGTATTGAGGAAGAATAAGTCTAAAAGCATGAACTCTGTTACTTGGTTGTAGTGGGGCTTAGGAATGTCTACATTTCTTGCAGTTCAGTGGTGGCTTGCACATTTTGTTATCCTTCATTCTGCTCTCTCCACGGTAACTTGCAGATTAGCTTTAAGGATGAGTTCCAAACATTACTAAAAGTCTCCTATGTGAGTTTTGCTTCAATCTGGTTATGAGAACAGAATGGTGTGCATAATGATCTCACTGGAAGATTAGATATTTACTGAAAAATCAGTTCCCCTAATTTCAAAGTGGGTTGTTTTTTGCCTGGCATGTCATTCTAGATGGTTACCTCCTTCCAAGCATCAGTATTTCTCTCTTATTTTCAGCACAACAGGAGCCTCTGAAGAACCTTTGAGGCTTCTGCATCTAATATTGGGTAGCTACCTTGACTGACTTGCTAAAACATTTTTCTGATAATATCTAAGTGATGGAGACATCCTTCAGAAGTCAGGCAGATTGTTCACAGGTGCTCAGTGTAGTCATGCAGCAGTGCAGAAGTTAAAAGCAACAGAGAAAATTTAGTTTCCACTCCAGGCAGATGAGGAAACAAGACTCTCTCCAGGCTCCATCCAGGGTGTCCAACAGAACAGCTGAGATGTGACCTGGCCATTTCTCAGTCAGCTTCTTCATATTTCTTCCTCCCCTCCCTGCTTGGTCTGTACCCCAAATGCCATGCTGCATCTGTGGCTTGGCCTTCTGCACCAAGGTCACATGGACCCTGCATCCAAAACCTGTGTACAAAATAGAGGTGGTAGGAACTTTATACATGGTGGTGAGCCATCTGCAAGCTGTACCTGAGGCTACTCCGAAACAGATGCATCCCTTTGAGAAAGGAAACAGTACAGCAATCAAAGCATGTGTCAAGCACAGCAGGTAGCTGTTCTCCGCCACCATTGAAACTGTAGAGCCAGAGGCACTTTTGGCAAGGCAAATTCACTCGTTTGTTCCTTTACCCATATAAAAACTTAGACATTTGTCTTATGTAGTGATGGACAAAACAAACTGCCATTACAAATGTCTGGTCAGCTCCTACCGCTAATCTTGTCATTTCGTAAGTAAGTAAATTAGCAATGACGTTATTTTTTGGGATTAGCAAAACAGCAGTAGCAGTTATAGCTGAGCTCCCACATGAAGAATAAAATGCAAAGCATTGCAAAGCACATGAATTTTAGGCAAGAGGCAATTCATGTGTGCCACAAACCATTCATCTGAGGTGTAGCTATGCATCCCAGTCCAGTTTAAAGTACTTTCTGGGGACTAGAGGCATTTGCCAAAAAGTAAATCCAAGCTGTGTATTCTTGAAAGTTTATTCAGTGTGACTCTGAAATTATACCTATAGGCTGCTTCCAGTTGTTTCTTAACCATGAACATATACCTACTGTGGCAACACTAAAGTTTCTGGGAGGCCAAAACCCAAATGGCTGTTGTTCAGTTGAGGTACAAATGCAGAAAGTGGGAGAGTGATGGCCGAAAGTATTCCCTTCAGTGGCATGCTTACCAGCAGCAGTTACAGAGCCTACCTACATCTGTAGAGTAGAGCAGAATAGAATGGATTGAGATGGAAAGGACCTTAAAGTTCATGTAGTTCTAGCTCCCTGCTATGAGCAGGGACATCTCTCACTAGACCTGGTTGCTCTGGCCTTGAAGGCTTCCAGGAATGGGGCATCCACAACTTCTCTGGGCGACCTGTTCCAGTGCCTCATTGCTTCTCACGATGAAGGGCTTCTTCTTGATGTCTAATCCAAATCTACCACCTTTCAGTTCAAAGATACTACTCATGATCCTGTCATTACTAGGATCACTAGATCTTGGCAGAGGGGACCTCTGAAGAAGCTCTGTCCTATTTCCTACCTAACCTGTATCTCATTTTAGGGAGCTGCTGGCTATTTGACCAGCAGGAATTTGCCTCTCTTACCTAAGAGAGGAGAGTGGAATTCAAGAAATAAAGAACAGATTGATAAACATGCACATCCTGGAAACAACTTTGATATAAAGGGGTGTAAGAAATGCTTTTCTGGTTGTGTGTTCAGTAGTAAGTTTTAACAGGTATAGTTCTTGGATGTGACATTCATTTGCAAGGAGTGACTGAGTAGGAGTGACTAATTCATGCTCTGAATTACAGAGAGGTAAGGCTAACCATGAGGCTTCATAACAAACTTTTGTGAACGGATGATCTATAATATTCTTAGTTTGGCATCATCCCAAAAATGGCTTTTAGTTTGAGGTTGCCTTTTTCTGTGCAGCTGTATCTAAACATAAAACAGAAAGGAGATCAGAAGTTTCTTGAATTTCAATTAAAATTAAGAATCTAGTCATTCATCAAAAATTACAGCTCGGCTGTTGCATTTTGAGTGACCACTTGTATTGAAACAAAAATGACTCTCTGTGAAGAAAAGATGCATTTTCTAGATGCATTACTTTGCAGAGATGTTTGAAGTTCTGGTGAACACATCAGACAATTGCTCCTAAGAAACACTTTCTGGCATCTTATGGGAAATTTGTTTGCTGTTCATGGTGAGTTTGTTAGCTGTGGCTGAAATCCTATAGTCTGAGCTTGCAAAAGACACCCAGTGGAGTTTAGTAGATGCTCTTTTTCTGCAGTTGAAAAGCTATACTGACAAAGTTGCACAGTGTTTGTTGCAAGATGCTCATCTCTGTAGTGATTACATTGCCCCGTACCTAGAGATTACAAATAACAATGCTGAAGAGTTTTCCCCATAGAATCTTCTTCCTTATGAAGATGTGGAGGGCCAGAACAGCTCTACGGAGGTATGGCTCCCAGAGGTTTGAAGTGTAAGTTGTTTTTGCGTTATGAAGATAAAGTTGCACTGAGATAAGGTAAATGTAAGTCAGATAACCTTATAATTTCAAAATAACAGGACAATATGTCTGGTTACAAATGTGACTTGCTGTAAATTTTACTGAAGATTTTAATCATCTTCTGAAAAATGTTTCCTATCCAGAAAAGTCTGTGCAGGCACTGGAGAAGGAGCTAAACACAAAGGAGCTGGTTATTCTAGAGGATGATTGTGCTACCTCCTTGCTTTACTTCCCTTCCACAACTGTACACCTCCCATGTGGGATTAGATCAAGGTTTTGTCATGTCCAGTGATCCCTTCTCAATTCCCTTTTCCAACCAAGGTGATTCTGAGATACATCAAAACAAAGATCAGTCTAAAAAATGACTTCAGAATCATCAAGTACAACACAGGCAGTTTGTTGAGTATGCCCCAGTGAAAATGTATTCTACCTTTCACTTGGATTTGTCTTCATGGGGTAGATTGTCTTGTGCACAGGTGACTATGTGCCTATCTGCACAATGTTCACACCACTAAGGGACAGTAGGAAGAAAAGATTGTTTGCATAAAGCCATGATTAAACCAAATAGCAAGTCTTTCAGACTCCCCTTACACTCTGGCCATCTACCTGAAACCTCTCAAGATAAGCACTTAAATTCTTCAGAAGGAAACTGAGAGGGATAGATGTGTCAATTCTCAGTGACTTGCTGATAAAACTGTGCTTCCTATGGGCTCAAACATAGGGCTACATGGTGACTGCTTAAAGTTGCTAGAGCAAAAAACAGGGCGAATAATTCTCAAAACATAACCATTGTAGAAAAGAGTCAGGAAAGTGTGGTAAATAAATAAGCTGTGATGAAGCATTGTTTGAGGTATTGTTTTGCAATTGTTGGTAAATTTCCTTGGCAAACAAGCAGGCCTGAGCACATCTGATAAATTGTACCTTCCTCAATATCTGTTTAGCTGGTTTGTCTATCTTTTTTTTTTTCCCTTGCTTTTTTAATGAAAAGAAACAAACAAAAAGACCGTTAAAGACACATTCAAATCTCAGCCTGGCTATTCAATTTAGACAAAAAAGGAAGCAATCATCTTAACAAAGACAATTAACACTGCTTCTTCTAGTCACCAAGGCTTCCTAGGGGCAATGAATTAAAGAAAATTAAATATCCTGAGCAGTATCTCTTCTTTATTTATATCTGTGGATGTATATGCAGTCTGGCTGAATAGCATTAATTTTCTTCATAGCATCCTGTATGGTGCTCTTTTTGGATTTGTGGCCCAAACAGCATTCATAACACTCTCCCAGTGTTTTAGTTCTTGCTGTGTCATCTCTTACTCTCCCTCTACCATGTGATCTTAACTTTTCTCTCAAAGAAAGCTGTAGCTACCTTCTCTCTGAACAGGTAGTTTAAAGTGATGTTTATACTAGACAAAGCTGGACTATTTGCAACTTCAGTTGTGTCAGTCTGCAAAGGTTTCTGCAGGGAATGTCTCTCTCCTTGGCAGGGGCAGTGGAGAGTTGTAACTAGATGATCTGGAGCTCTCCTCCAGCTCAGCCTGTTTTGTGATTCATTTGAGCAGGCTTTAGACCAGTTGTTACTGGCAAGTGCACAATTACATGCATCTTTAGGCTTTTTATACAATCATTACTTATTATGGGGAGCACAGGGGTGAGGATGCACAAAAATAAATCAGTAATAACCTCTAGTAAAGGATTCTATAGGTCTGTACTATTGTACACTAGGTGCCTAGAGACTGGAGGTTAGCAAGTGTCACTCCAATCTTCAAAATGGTGAAGGAGGACCCAGGTAACACTAGACCAGTCAGCCTCACCTCCATCCTAGGAAAGGTGGTGGAACAATTTGTCCTGGATGCTGTCTCTAGGCACATCAGGGACAAGAGGGTCATTAGGGACAGTCAATATGGCTTCACCAAGGGGAAGTCATGCTTGACCAACCTGATTCCCTTTTATAAGAGAACACAACCAGGTGGATAGATGATGGCAGAGCAGTGAATGTGGTCTATCTTGACTTCAGTAAGGCATTTGACACAGTCTCACATAGCATCCTCATGGCCAAACTGAGGCAGTGGACTGGATGATTGCAAAGTGAGGTGGATTGTGAACTGGCTGCAGGATAGAAGCCAGAGAGTAGTGGTTAATGGGACAGAGTCTAGCTGAAGAGCAATGTAGGAGAAAGGGACCTGGGAGCCCTGGACAGCAGGATGACTGAGCCAGCAATGTGCTCTTGTGGCCAAGAGGTTGAACAGCATCCTGGAGGGGATAAGAAGGGGGTGGTTAGCAGATGGAGAGAGGTTCTTCTGCCCCTCTACTCTGCCCTAGTGAGGCTGCATCTTGAGTACTGTGTTCAGTTCTGGGCCCCTCAGTTCAAGAAGGACACAATGCTGCTGGAGGGTGTCCAGCATAGAGCAACGAAGATGATGAAAGAGGTTGAACACCTCGCTTATGAGGAAAGGCTGAGGGAACTGGGTCTCTTTAGCTTGGAGAAGAGGAGGCTGAGGGATGACCTCATTAATGTCTATAAATATGTGAGGGATGGATGTCAGGAGGATGGAGCCAGGCTCTTCTAAGGGTTATCTAGTGGTAGGACAAGGGGCAATGGGTGCAAGCTGGAACACAGGAGGTTCCATCTAAACATCAGAAGGCACTTCTTCCCAGTGAGGGTAACAGAACATTTGAACAGACTGCCCAGGGGGATTGTGGAGTCTCTTTTTCTGCAGACCTGCAGATGTGCTACTGTGTGACTTGGTGTAGGTGATCCTGCTGTGGCTGGGGGATTGGACTAGATGATCTTTCAAGGTCCATTCTGATCCCTTATGATTCTATGATACACACTTCTTCACCTCTACTGTTTCTGATGACTCAGGAGAAAAAGTTCCTGTGTCTTCCAGCAGAGTGAGCCTTTTACATTCAAATGTTACAGAATCACAGTTCAGTGTCTCTGCTATAACACCTGTGTTTGGAAGTTGCTTTCAGTTAGTTCTTAGCAAGAAATTGCTGGAAAATTTTATAACTTCTCCTTGATGGCATTGTGTTTGGCACAAAGAGAAACATTACAGTGCCTCTTGAACAGCCTGTAGGTGCTCCTATGTTTTGTTAACAGGCTCAAAAATTGATAATTGTTATTTGAGACAAAAGGTGGAGAATTTTTAGTAGAGCAACTTTGCCACCACTCTTCCCCAGGCATTTCATCAGATTGTTGTGACTCAAGTGTTGGGCTAGGTCTTTTCAGAAAAGAAGCAAAAAGATAGCAAATTATATACACAAAATGGCAAATAGGTGTCTCAGAGATGTCCCTCCAGACCCTTTGACCTGTGACATGCACTTAACCATAGCTATGTGTGATTATTTAAAAAACATTTTCTCTAATGTATAACCATCATAGAGTGAGCCTTGCATGCCACCCTGACCATGGCAGCCTTTTAAGGTTTTCTTAGTTAAACTGTGTAGGGCATCAACACTTGAATCAGGGTGGAAATATCCAGGCATACCTGTTGAACAGCAGTGTGCTGAACCAAGTAGGTTGCTTTCTTTGCCTTCAGGGGCAGCAGCATTCAGCTTTGAAGTTGAAATATAGACTGATGTTGAACCACTACTCTGTGTTGTCACCTCACAGAATAGCTTAAGAGGACAATCTTTGTGAGGAAGGCCCCCATCATTGATAGATAAGAAGTCTTACACAGACACTTGAGTAGTTTCCGGGTTACATTCTAGAGCAGTTCTCCTGCAGCATAAGTCCTGACGTACACAAGTGGATGAAAAATGCAAGGTCTGTTTTAAAATCAGATGAGAGATTAGACATTGCATTAGTCTTTCTAGGGAAGTTGTGGAACTTCAGACGGTTTTAAGGCTCAGCTTGACAGGGTGCTGGGTCATCTCATTCAAATTGAATTTCACCAGCTAAAACAGTTGTATTCTATGACCCTTGGGGGCCCCTTCAAACCTGTAGTACTATGATACTGTGAAATGTATGGCTGAAGCTGTCACCAGGGCCAACTTCTTTGAGCAGCTACGTCTAACTTCTTTCTAGCTGGGGAGAAAGCTCTATTAATGGAACAAGAGCTTGAGATCAAATTTGATCAAATAAAATCTTTCTCCTTTTTGCTCCTTTTAAAGGTGATGGCACCAGCATAAAAAGCCTGATTGTTAAGTCTACATTTGTCACCTTTCTAAATGTATCCAAATTACTGCACCATAGTGGCCCGAGTACTTCCACCAGAAGACCAAGATGAGCTGGCACAGGAGAGGATCCAGAGAACAGAGTGTTGAATGGCTTCACAGTCTTATTAGCCTCTGGGAAACTGTATTGTGAGTGTGTTTCTGTCTTTGCTGAGGAATAAACAGAAAACATCTTACAGTACTTCTGTCAGATATATATGCTGCACAGAAAAATAATCTCTGGCAAGCAGATGGAAGTGTTTTCTTAATACCCTCAGTCTCCTAAGAGAAAGCTCATTCTACAAAGCCTATTAAGCAAATTTGTAGCTGGCCTTTGTTCTTTCAGGTGATCATGGTACTGTTCTGTAGCATCTTTCTAGACTATCACCACTTAGAATGGATTTGCTTTTTTTTTTACTCAGCTTCCTAGAGAGAAAAATGGCTCTATATGTCTCTATACCTTTGTTGAACAGGGTGAGGCAAGGACAGATAAAGCATGTGTGCACCTTCTACAGTAGGGTACAATTCTTTCTAGCAATTTTAACCACTAGGCACCCTGAGATTAAAAAAACAATGTTGCCAGAAGCTGTTGACTGCAGGTGGTTTGTCAAGCTTTGTTCTATACGTGTGTTACCAAGGCAGAATGCATACCTTAAGTATTTCCAGAGGCTCACGTCAGACACACAGATTTTATTTGCATGGCTGGTTGTAGGTTTGAGTGTCTCAACAAGGCGGCTAAATGTTACTGCTGCTGTTTTAATAATAATGCTTCATTTAAAAACTACTTAACACTCTTGCCACTGAAGGATGAAAATCTTTAAAGGGAGTTTTGATTAAGCTTTCTCAGAAGTTGAAATGGTGCGGTATGTCTTGATTCAAAAAAGATGAAAACTTGAAAAAATAAAAAGCTTATTTGGAATTGGTCTTTTATTTTTCCTGTCCAGTAGATTAAATAAAATAGGGGTATACATAGAAGTTTGCCGAAACACTGGTATCTTGATAAGTTTTCCTCTCAGAAGGAAGACCATAACAAGTAAAAATTGAGGATTTTACAGAGAAGCACCTAGTCTCTTTATTTGGAAGAGAACTTTCAGATCATCAAGTCCAACCATTAACCCAGCACTGCCAGGTCACCTTTAAACCATGTCCCTAAGCACCATATCTATAGGTCTTTTAAATACCTCCATGGGTGGTGACTCCACCACTTCCCTGGCCATTCAGTTCCAGTCCTTTACAGCCTTTTCTATAAAGAAGTTTTTCCTAATATCCAGCCTAAACCTCCTCTGGTGCAACAAGACCATTTCCTCTTCTATCACTTGCTACTTGGGAGGAAAGACCAACCCCCACCTCACTACAACCTCCTGTCAGACAGCGGTAGAGTAGTAAGTCCTCCACTGAGTCTGCTTTTCTTCAGGCTAAACACACTCAGTTCCCTCAGCTGTTTCTCAGAGAAGTTGTGGTCCAGAGATGTCACCAGCTTTGTTGCCCATCTCTGTATTTGCTCTGTCACCTCAACATCTTTTTTGTAGTTAAGGGCACAAAACCAAACCCAGGATTCAAAGTGTGGACACACCAGTGCCGAGTACAAGGGGATAATCACTTCACTGCTCCTACTGGAAGTACTACTACTGATAGAAGCCAGGATGCTGTTGTTGACCACCTGAGCATACTTCTGGCTCCTATTCAGCTGTGTGTTGACTAACATTCCCAGGTCCTTTTTTGCCAAGCAGGTTTTCATGTACTCTTGCCTCTGCCTCTGATGTTGCATTGGTTGCTAGGATAGCAATTGCTAGGAGAGATCCCATGGCAGGTAAAAGGGCCCAAGAGAGCTGGTTATCATTCAAAGACCACTTCTTTGAAGCACAATACAAGTGCATCCCAACAGGGAGGAAGTCAAGAAAGGGAGCCAGAAGACCTTGCTGCTGTGCAAACTGAAGAGGAAGAAGAAAGTCTACAAGTCATGGAAGGAGGGGACAGCCACTTGGGGTGATTATAAGATGGTGAGAGAAGGAAGGGATGCAACTAGGAAAGCCAAGGTCTCCTTTGAATTCAAACCTGCAAGAGAGGTCAAGGGTAACAGAAAGGGCTTCTTCAAATACACTGCAGGTAGAACTAATCGTAGAGGCAATGTGGGACCCCTGCTGAATGAGGTGGATGCCCTTAAGACAAGAGGATACACGGAAAGCAGACATACTGAACACCTTCTTTGCCTCCATCTTTACTTCAGGGAGCTGTCCTGCTATCAAAGCTCAGACTGCTGAGGTTCCAGAGGAAGTCAAAGTAAAAGAGGAGCCTGCCTTGGTTGATGAGGACTAGGTTAGGGATGTGTTGAGCAAACTAAATGTACACAGATCCATGTGTCCTGATGGGATGC
>VZRI01000449.1:17745-35940 GCA_013397515.1 Upupa epops
CTGACTACCTCAGCCCTGGGAGGACCCAGGGCAGAAATAGGTCTGCGTCGGGGCGGTGGAGATGAGGACATGCAGATTGGCAGGGGGAGAGGGAGAGGAGAAGAGCAATAGGATCCTCGAAGGCACTGTGTGCAGGGGACTAATAATAGAGGAGCACATGAAACGAGTGGGATCTGAGAGCGGGGGCTTCGCCTGCTCCTCTTTACCCCCTCGTGGCAATGGGTGACGTGGTTGGAGCAGCTGATGGGGATGGAGGCAGAGGAGAGCGGGGGATCTGCTTTCTCCCAGTCATGATTAACTGCCTCTCGTGGGCTAGCGCTGGTCCCGAGGATGTGAGAGGAGCTGGAAAGGAGAGCGGGGGTCCTGTGCTGCTCTGGGAGAGGCTTGTGGGTGCTGCTGGGGTGAGCTGGGTTAAGGATGAGGTTGCCCTGCGATGGAGTGAGCTGGGTGGCACTGGGATGTCCCCATGTCTGGGGTCTCACTGTGATGGGGAGCTGGATGCTCTAGGTTCAAGCTCACTGACTGTCGTTGTCCCTTTTGCTGTGACCCTTCTCCTGGTCCCAGTATTCGCTGCCTACCCCTACCCCTTGGTGTCTCGAGGGTGGTGAAAGCATGGGTTTCGGTGATCTAGAGGGGGCTGAGCATCACCAGAGCAGCTCTGGAGGCACAGTGGGACTGTCAGCTGGCTCCGCAGCACTGAGGGCTCTGGAAAAGACTCCTCCAGGGACAGGACTGATGTCCTCTTGGCTCTTTTACTGGGTCCTTTAGCTCACAGATCCCTTTCCGAGTGGTTCCCAGCTGTGCTGGCTCGTGGGAGCTGCTGCCCTGCTGGGAGGACCCTTATGCTGGGGTTTTGTGGTCTGAAGAGCTCTGCCAGCGTGGCCTTCGGCTGCCCAGGCAGCGGGAACACACAGGGGTCAGGCTGGGAAACGCTGTGTGGAGCTCGGTAGCGCTGCCCCCCTCTCTGTGGGCGCCTCTCAGCCCGTGTCCTCCTCCCCAGACACCAGTACTTGGGGATTTCTTGGAGGAGAAGAGCATTCAGCTGCAGAGCACCTTCTGTGAGGAGGAGGAGGAGGAGGAGGGGGGTGCTCATCACCATCCTGGTGTCCACAGAGCCCACAGTGAGTTGAAGCCCGTGAAGCCTCAGCCGTAGGGAAGGGCGGTGCTGCCCCAGAGCGTGGAGCTCCTGTGGTGCGAGGAGAAGAGCTGGTTTGATGGTCTGTCAGCTCATCCTCCTAAAAGGTGCTGTTTCTAAGCAATTAGTGGGTGGTGGTGTCCCTGAGGAAGAGCTGCACTCGGAGCTGCTGGATTCCTTATCTGCAGGACACTCACGGAGGAGTTGGCTTGTTCCTGGTTAACCGTGACCCACTGTGCCAGCCCGTGCATGCCCATGGGGAGCGAAGCAGCCTCCGTGGGCTCTGTGGAGAAGGAGGAGGGATCGTGCCCCACATGAATCCTGACCAAACACGCATGGTTTTCCTTCCTGCCTGTGTTGCTGGGCTTGTGGAGCCTCTGGCAGCAGTGGGATGGAGGTCATCCATCCGGCCCCCCTTGCCAGCGCTCCATCAGGTCCAACTGGAGCGCTGAGGAGAGAGAGGGAACCCTCTNCAGGTCTGCAGGGGATGGGGGGGGGGAGGTTGGGGTCCCCTGAAGCGGCCCCCCAGCTCGAGGCTGCTCTTTAATCCCATCTCTCTGCTCCGGCATCCCGCTGCCAACAGAGCTCCCCTTGTTTACCCAACGCGGAGGAATCGGTTTACAAGGCTCACAAATCCCCTTTTCACCTTTCCCATCAGAAAACACCTCCCGAAACAATGAGGAAATTGGACGCCGCCACCTGATCGCTCCCCAGGAACCTGCGGGGGCCGGGAGCTGGGGGGCCGCGAGCCGGGGGCCCACGATGGCCACGAGCTCGCTCTCTGTGTGTGTGTTTGGGGAGGGGGGATGCTTGGCCGGGATGCTCTGCGCCGGCGCTGCGGGTGGGCAGCTGCAGGTGCCACCCGAAAGACTCCCCTGGCAGGGGCTTGAGGCGATGGAGCTGGTGATAAGAGGCTGCGGTCCCCTGCTCTCAGAGAAGGAAGGGGGGGTTTGGGGTTTGGGGGGTTGTCTTTGAATTTTAATGGCTGCAGTTAATGTTTGCCAGCACCTTCCACGAGGGAGAAGGGATGGGGAGATGTTTATCTGGGAGCTCCTACCCCCGGGTAGCACCACTGCTAGGTAATAAATAGAGCTGGAGCCGCCGTCCTCCTCCCCGCCGGAGGGAGTGGGACACGAGGGAGGGTTTGGGGGGGCAGCGGGGAATGCCACAGGGTGCTGGGGTGGTGGTTGGGGTGCTCAGGGCTCCCCGTAGCACACCTCACGCGGGCTTAGCCCTGCAGGCCAGTGGTGGGAGCATCTCGCGGGTCAGAAGCGGTTGGGAAGGGCTGTGGCTCTGAGCAGCCTTTTGGGTGCTGGCCCTGCGTTTGGGGTGGGGGCTTTGCAGCTGCCAGCACTGAAGTCGAGCTGAATTTGTCTGGTCCTTCCCCGTCCCCACTTCAAGGACATCAAATCATCACGCAGGGAGGGCACAGCACGGAGCGTTGCTCCCTGCTGATGGAGAAGAAGTCCTCGCCCTGCCCGGTTGTGCTCGCTCCGTGTCCTTGGGAGGCTGAGTCAAGAGCACCGTCCTTTTTTTAGCCTTCAATGCTCCTTCTGAAGTCGGAGCTCTCGGCCGCCCGGCTCGCTGTGACGTGGGGGCTGCTCATCCCCCTCTGCGTCTGAAGGGGAGAGGAGTCTGCTGCTGGGGGAGCTCCCTGGGGAGCACCCCGGGAGCAGGCGGTGGAGGGCTGCCCGCTCTTCCCGGAGGTCTGGAAGATGTCGCTGGGCTGGTTCCAGGTCAGGAGCTGCCGAGGCTGATGCAGAGAGCGCTCATGGAAGCGACTGGCTTCGTCACTTCTATCCTTGGAACAAATCAACCCCTGCGTTTTCCGGGCTGAAGGAGCGCCAGCAGGATGTGGTGCCGGGATGTTCTCAGCTGTCTTGATCGCTTTATGGCCTCTCCCCTGGTTAAAGTTCAGCCTGACCCGACCCCATCGATACCGACGGCAGGGCTGGTGTCGTGCGGGTCTGTGGGGGTAGCAGGCGTTGGCCGAGGAGGTGTGATCCGTCCTGCTGGAATGGAGATGGAGAAGGGATAGGAGCCTTCTCCTCCTGCCCCGGCCTTGCGAGACATGGGCACGACTCGCTTGTGGCTTCCTGTTTGGCATCTCCCGGGCAGGAGGGAGCTGGCAGGGAATGGGGGAGGGAATTTGAGTCACTGGGGACTCCTGTGCCAGGAAGCCTCTGACTCAGCCCAGCCGTGGAGAAACCAGTGTGGGATCCAGCTGCTGCCCACCGGGGCGGGAGCCTGCGAGCGAGCGTGCAAGTGTTCACTTGCGCCGCATGTCTGCGGGCTGGCGGCGAGAGGAGGGGCATGGGCTCCTCGGCATCGCCTGCCGTGCGGCTCCTGGCTCCTGGATTGCATCAGGGCTCGCCCATGGGTAGGGCAAGGAGCCTCTATCGCTCCCACGGCTTTGGCGAGCTGGCCAACGGCCACCCGGCCTACTTGGGGGTGGTGTGGCATCGCTGGGGCTGCCCTGCCGTGCCACGGGATCCCACCTGCGTGGCTGCTCAGGGGGGCTGACACGGAAAGAAAGCCGGGGTGAGGCTTGAGGAGGCCTCCGAAGTGATGAGAGGGTCTGCTGGAGGGCCGTCCCGGGGTAGCTGAGGGTGTGCAGTTGGAGAAGACGAGGCTCAGGTTGGACCTCGAGGCTCTGAGCAGCCTGATCCAGCTGGAGATGCCCCTGCTCAGAGCAGGGAGCTGGACTGGATGACCTTTAAAGGTCCCTTCCCACCCAAAACATTCCATGAGCCTGTGCTGCTCCTGCTGGTAGAGCTGGCACCGAGCTCCGGAGCCTTTGCCAAGGGCACCGGGGTGTGCGTGGGCTCCGGCTCCTCCTGCCTGCTCCCAGCCTGGTCGGTTGTTGTGCAGATTTCATGGGGCTCCCAGGCTGCTCCGACGCTGCTCTCAGCTCCGTGGCTTCTTGCTGCGACTTGCCAAGAGCCACAGAGCAGGTTGGTCCTGTGCGTTTGATCTTCCTCCTCGTGCGCTTCCTCCAGCCCCATCCATTTGGGGCAGCTGCCTGGGGGCAGAAGGTGCCCGACCCCTGTCTGCCTGCTGGGGTGGGATGGGGCAGGGGCTGGGAGCAGAGGGGAGAGCCAGGTGACTTGGGAGCAGAGAGAGCTTGGCAGGAACACCCGTCCCCACCTCATCTTCCACCGGGAACGCGTTGGGCTGCCCTACATCAAAGCGGATCGTCTGCCTCCTTGTTGCCCTCATCCTCTGCTCCTCAATCTGAGGAAGAACAAACCCAAATGACGAGTGTTGCTTCACACTAATGAGATCTGGGTGCTAATTATCAGCGTATTGCCGTCTTCCCTTCGCAATGCCCTGCCTTCCAGCCCCAAATAGCTTTCCTCCCTCCTCGCTCCTCTCCATCCGGTCCTCCCACGCTCCTGGGCACGCGGTGCAGCCCGGCTCGGGCGAAGTTGTCCTGCAGGATGCTTCTTCCCTCCTTTCCATTTATGGACAGGAATTCCTTGGGGAGCTGGGGCGGGGAAGGGAACCCTCCCCGCACCCCATTGTCAGGACTTCTCCCCATCCCTAATTATCGCTTGTCCCTGCAGGAAGCTCCTTGCCTGGCTGCCGGGCAGAGCCGTGGTGTCGCCAGCCCTTGGTGGGATCGCTCTGTGTGGGGTGGCAGGGTCGGGGCTGGGAGGAGGGTGCTCGCCCCGAGCGGGATTGGACCCGGTGAGGCCACGCTTTTGGTCGCAATCTACAGGGGCAGAGATGGTGAAGGAAGAGGAGAGGGTCACAGAGTCGTGGAAGGGTGGGAAGGGACCTTCTGAGGTCACTGGGTCCAGCCAGGAGCATCTCCGCCCAAAGCAGGTTGCTCAGAGCCCCACGGTCCAAGGTGATCTGGGGTGGTTCCAGGGATGAGGCTTCTCCCACCTCCCTGGGCAGCCCTCAGTGTCTTCTCTCTCATCTCAATGTCCTTCTCTCACCACCCTTCGTCCTGTCACTTCAGTCGGTGGGGTGGGGTGGGACGGGCTAGTGCGGCCACGTTGCTGGAGCCCGTGGCTAACCTCTGCCCTCTTCTCTTCCAGGTTCATGACTGGGAAAGGGCTGGTCATCTACCCAGAGATTGGGGATAAACTGGACATTATCTGTCCCAAGGCGGAGCCGTCCAAGCCTTACGAGTACTACAAGCTGTACCTGGTGAAGAAGGACCAGGCTGATGCCTGCAGCACTGTCATGGACCCCAACGTGCTGGTGACCTGCAACCGGCCCGAGCAGGAGATCCGCTTCACCATCAAGTTTCAGGAGTTCAGCCCCAACTACATGGGCCTGGAGTTCAAACGGCAGCAGGATTACTTCATCACATGTGAGTCGCCCTCCTCTTCCTCGCCGCCAGCCCTGCCTCGTGCTGGGGCCGTGGGGCCTGGAGGGTGTCACGAGGCGCCTGCTCACGCCGGAGCAGAGAGCTGACACCTACGGAAAGTATTGTTCCCTGGATGGGCCGCTGGCACCTGTGTGGGCCCCGTGTGCCAGGGTCAGCCCTGGCAGAGCGGGGCGGGAGCGCCGTCACCCCTGGAGGTGCCAGCGGGTGCTTTTTGTAGGGTCTGCTGCGTGAAGGGGAGGATCGGTGGGGGCGAAGGTGCTCATCCTCCTGGCAGCGTGGCACCGGTGGTCCAGTTGGCATCTGAATGGCTGTAAACTGCTGTGCACTGGCCTGGTCCTCTTGTTTCTTGGTGTCACCTGGCTTTGTGGATGCTATTGGAGTGCCCCTGGTCCGTGCGTGCAGGGCTGGATCTGCCTGTGCCAGCTGTGCCGTCGATGCTGGGGGGGGTCTCCTGGGAGCTTGGCAGCCCCTCAACAGCCCCTTGGGCTTTTCTGCTCCTCAGCCTTTGTCCAGGCTGAGCGTGGGGTGCTGATGAGATGGTTTGGTCGCTGTGGGACCCCCAAAGCTCAGCCCTTCAGTTGTCCCTCAGGCTTCGTTCAGCAGCAAACTGCCCCCCACAGAGGGCAGAGAGGAGGGGGAGAGGGGCTAAAACCCAGGGCTGTGGGTTTGCCCCTTGGTTTTTATTGTGTGTCAGACAAATGTCTTGAAGCCCTGGGTCAGCAGCTCCTCTGCACTCTGGGGTCAAGTTCAAGCAGCCACACGGTCATCAAGCTAACGAGGGCTGAAAGCAGGGTCCCTGCGCTGCCTCCCGGGGGATCCTCAGGCTGCACAGAGCCCCCCCAGGACAAAGTGTCATCATATTTCTGCCCAGGCTTTTGTTTCTCAGGGCTCTGCTACCCTCCCCAGGGCTGTCTGCTCTCTCTGCAATGCAGTCCCCAGGCAGGAGGGACACAGTCTCCCCCGCTGAACTGACCCAAAGTCCTGTTTATCCCCCGTTTCCCCTTCTCCCCTCGCAGCATCCTGCAACCTGAGTAGGGATGCAGCGAGCGGGCTGCTCAGGGCATCTCAGTGGGGTCCCCCCTCCTCCTCAGGGGGGGCCGGCAGTGCCCTCCTGCCCCTTGCCCAGACCGTTTCTGACTTTAATTTCTCTTGACTGGGCTGCTCTTTGAAGCAGGACCCCTCGGCGCTGGGAGCCCGCGGCCACTGCCAGCTGAACTTTGGCCGCTGGGTGGGCTGAGGATGCTCCTGTGATCTGCCCCTACCCTCTGCCGAGCAGCCCCAGGAGCTCTTTCTGAGCCAGGGAACAGAATAGCCCAAACCCCCGAGTCAGAAGTCTCCCCAGCAGACCACCCACGTGCTGCCTTCTTTTTTTACTCCCCTTTTTTGCCTCTTTTTCCACCCCCCCTTCCCCTCCCCAGGCTTTGCCTTCGCACACAACAATAGGCTGGACCGAGTTTCTTATCCCTTTTCATTTGCCAGCCGCCCTAAGCCGGGGGGGGGCACTGGGGGCAGCGATGCCAGAGCGGAGCAGGACACGTGCGCCCGCTCGCCTCCCCCAGGCAGCTGGAAATCCTCCCCACACGGAGCTGGGGGGGGGCTTCCAGGGGTCCCTCCCCATTGAGAGCTGCTCCCCCCTCGCCGCGGACACGCCAAGCCTCGTTTAGGGCTACTTTTATCACGGAGGGACACAGCCCCAGCCCTCGGCTTAGCGATGAAAAAGCCTTTTGAAAGCCAGCGTAACCTCTCCCCAGCCTCCCTGCAGCCCCCCGGCCTTTCATCAGGCCCATCGTGCTCTCTCGGGGCTGGGGGGTGGCTCTCCCCGAGCCCTTTCACAACGATGCTGCTCTGCGGGTCGGTGCCGGAGGTGGAGGACACGGGGCTGGGGCAGCTCCTCCAGGGTCCCTAGGTGGCACCCCGACGCTGCAGGGGTGTTGGGTGTTTAGCTCCATGGGTCTGGGTAGCCCCTGCTCTGTTACTCCCTGCCCTGGCAGCCTCCTGCCCCCAGCACCCCTGCCAACCCATCGTTGGCCGTGGCGGTCGCAGAGAGCTGCTCGGCTGGGCTGGGTGGTTCCTCCTGCTCCCCTGTGTGGGAGGTGGGCAGGTGAGGTCCGAGGGGAAGCAGGTCTGGCTTTCTGCCCCTCTGGGGGTGCTCAGCCAGTGCAAAGCACCGGGCAGGCTGCTGGGAGGCTCCGGGGGGGGTCTCCAGGGTGTCTAGTGCTTGTGGACACGAGTACTGCTGCTGTGCCCTGGGCCAGCAGCCAGGTTTGGGCTAATGCTGCCGTCCTTGTTGAGGTGCTGGTTATCCTCGCGTGGTTCCCCCTCCCTTTGGCCCTGTGGAGCCGGTAGAGGAGCTGGTTGCGTGTGGTGGCTGAACTGGGAGGGAAGGAGGCGTCAAGAAGGGTAAAACTCATCCTTCCACCCACCATCCTACTGCTGCTTGGGCGGCAGCGGGGTGAAACCAGAGTGCTTTGTACAGAGGGCATCTGCAGGGGTCCTGCTTTGTGCCCGTGGGCCGCTGCCCCCTGCCCAAGAGCCTGGCTGTGCCAACCTCAGCTTGGCTTCTACTGGATCCTCAGGGCTGTCGCTGTGTTGTCCCACGCCAGCAGCCCCCTCAGGGGTGTCTCACCCCGGGGATTTGCCCCGTGCATCGGGCAGGCTCTGCTCTCTCCACCTGTCCTCATTCGCTCCAGCTCTTAATTGCCTTTGCTGCTGCTCTTTGCTCTGGTAATGAGGTGCCCGGGTAGAGCGAGGAGCACTGACCCCCATGGCTGGCAGCGTGAGGAGCTGTGCAGGAGCTCCCGGTGGGCCTCAGCGGTGCCCAGTTTGCTGCTGGTGCCACTGGGCTCTGGCAGAGAGCCTTGACTGAGAGATTCCTGCTCCTTCCTAGGGCAGCACCGAGGGCTTTGTCCAGGTGGAATCTCTTCCCGTGGCCACATGCCAGGCTCTCAGTGCCCCACCACCCCCGTGAGCCTCCTCAGGGTGGGAGAGCTCGCGTGATGAGGATGCTGAAGGGAAGGCGGGTAGCCGTTTGCCCCGTGCATCACCCAGGTTGGCACCCTGGGCTCCTCCTTAGGCCCCTCGATCCGTCGTTGCTGTAATGCTCTTGGCAATCCCATCTGACGCGCTCCAGCAGCGGGGCTCAGCGGGGCCAGATCTGTCACCCCGAGTGTTTCCTCAGAGCCCTTGCCTTGCGTTTCTGTTTCTGGATGCAATTAGACTCTCCCCCTGGCAGCAGCTGGTGGTGTAAACCATCGCTGCCTCTGCCACCTCGGCTTCATCCCTTCCCACATCAGCCTTTCCCTATGGAATGGGGTCACCTGGGTGCTGCCTGAACCCTCCTTCCTCCGGGGTTGTTTCTGGGGGCTCCTCACCCTGTTTGCTCTCCTGCTCCTCCAGCCTCCGAAGCGGCTGCCCGTTGGGTGGAGAAGCCTCCATCCCTGTGCTCACGGGTGTGGGAGCATCCACGGAGCCCCTTGAGCTCCTTCCTGCGGCCTTTGGGATCGAGGTGCCTCCTCCCACCCAGGCCCAGGGTGCTGCAGTGGGGCTGGGGAGCCCTACGCATCCCCCAGCCCGGGGCGGGTTGTCACCCCGCCAGCTCCTCATGGGCTCTTCCCCTGCGTGCCCGTGGTGTTTGAATGCGGCCGCTTTCATGTCGCTCCTCATCTTCCCGTCCCACAACCTGTTTGGTGGAGACGAGTTGAAAGCAGAAGGGGCCGTTTGATGCCGTCAGGAGGGCTGGGAGCTCCCGCTGATAAAACAGCAAACCCCGATGGCTCCCTCCTTCCTCCCCCATCCGGGACGATGCCCGCATCCTCATCCCGCCGAGGACCCGCAGCAGAAGCCAAGGTGCAGTCCTGCTGGCACGACCCACCCGTCGCTGGGCCCTCCTCGGGGTTGGCAGCGGGTGGGCGAGCCCCCGGGCACGGGGGGACCGGTGGGTTCTGTGACGGTGTCCCGCTCCCCACTTCAAAGCCCGGGCGCCGGCCACATCAGCCCTGGAGAATGGCCCCGAGACGGCGCGCGGATCCTTCTCCCGGGGTCTTGTCTGAGGACCGTGACCACGGTAAATGCGATTGTGTTGAGCCCTGTCCCTTAAGCCTCGGCCTCTTTTCTCTTCTCCTCCTCCCTGCTGACCTTTGGGGCTCAGCTCTGTCCCCGGACAGCCCCTGGCAGCTGATCTCATAGCTCAGGCCTTTCACGGCCCTAATAGGGATGAAAAGCCCCCTCAGAAAGGGCCAGTGTCCCGCGCCCAGCCAGGAGGTAAATACCCAGCGCTTTGATCTGCTCCTGGGCCGGGACGGGGGCCCGGCCCCCAACAAAGGGGGTGCTGGGCAGCACAGCCTCCCCCCTCCCTGCTCAGGGCTCCGTGTGCCCGGGAGGTCGGGCAGCATCCACCGGGCTCTTTCCCGGGGGAAACGATTGCCAGGAGCGCCTCTCCAGCGCTGGCACCACACAGCGGTAGCAAATAACTGGGGGTTGGGGTGCTGGGTGCTCCTGAAACCCCGGTGATGTCCCTGGCTGGCGGCAGTGAGGGGCTGATGCCCAGCTGGCACTCACCACCCCCAGACCGCTGTGTGCTGGGCACTGCTGGGACTCTAGGGAGCCACACGGACCCCCCTCTTGGCAGCTCTGGCACCTCCAGGGTTCCCTCTGGAACACTGGGAGGTTCCCACTCGGCTCCTGTTGGACTCAGGTGCCTGTAAGAGGTTTGAAAGGCGGCAGCAGCAGCCTCCAGCTTGGGGAAGACCCTGGGCACTCTTGTACCCAGCCTGAGGGACGTGCAGGGCACAGGTGGGTTCTGCGTTGCGGCTCTGCCCTTCTCCATCTCTGTTGTCTACTCTGGCTCCTCCAGAGCAGGCTGTGCAGCACCAGAAACACCTTCCCTCGCTGGGGAGAGCTGGTTTTAGCCCCCCTTGGCAGCTCCGGTGCCCCAGGAGTGATGGTTTTGCTGCTGCTGTGCAGCCTGGATCCCTGGGAGGCAGCCACGGCTGAGGGGGCGCTGAGACCACCTCACGGGGTCCTGCTGGGACCCCAGGGCCACGTGTCGGCTCTTGCTGGGGCAGTGATGGGTTCTGCTGTGCAGAGGTTGTCGCCAACCTCCTGCTCCGGGTGCCGTGGGACGGGATTTGAGCCGAGGCCGATCCCGCTCCATCCCGGGTGGGTGCCCAGCAGCAGCAGCAGCAGCTCTTGCTCCTCCCCAGGAGCCCGTTCAGCCTCCTGTCCCAGCAGCTCTGGAGCAGAGTCCTGGTGCTGCAGCTGCAGGGGGTTCTTGTGGCCACTGCACTTGGCCTTCTCTTTCCTCTGGAGAGAGGAGAGGGCTGGGCAGGGCTGAGGATGAGGGGTTTATTTAGCATCCTGGTCCCCAGGAGCTGTGGGATGGGGGGTGTTGGGAGCTGCCAAGACACCTCAGCAGCATCGGTGCAGAAGGGCTGGTCGGTAGCAGAGCCAAGCAGCTCTTTCCAGCCGTGCTGAGGTACCCGGGATGGAGCTGGCACTCTTGCTCGCAGCGCTCGCTGGGGTTGGTTTCCCTTTTCCCATCACAGAGCTGGGAAGCGGGGTTGTTCCACGGGCCCTGACGTCTGTCGGGGTGTCTTTTCCCACACGGTCTTGCCTCTTGCTCTCTCTTTGCCCCAGAGCAGGGCTGTGGGACAGGGAGATGAGGTGGAGGGGACATTGTCCTCCCTTCTTGCCCCGAACCTGGGGCTTTTCTTAAGGGCTGGGGCTGGTTTAACCCTTCTGTTGATGTTTGGGGGTGTCTGACCCTGCTCGGGAGGAGCCGAGCTCCACCCCAGCTCTGGCTTTAGTTCCTCTTTCCAGAAGCATCTTTGGAGCTGGTTTCGCCTGCCCAGTTTGAGTGTGGGGCACAGAGAAATCCCAGTTGGCCCCTGTCCACCCGCTCGGCCCCAGCAGTGCGTGGAGCTGGGGAGGGGGCAGCCCCTGCACCCAGGGGATCAGGCTGCTGGGCTGGGAAGGCTGGAGCAGCCCTGGGGAGAGGGTGAAACCTTACCCTTGCACCTCGCAGCGCCGGGACAGGGCTGATCTGGCTTGCACACGCGTTTCAGGGGCTGTCGGGCCCCTTCCCGGTGCAGCTGCCTCTGGGCTGGCTGGCTGGAGGCTGCTGGCAGGGTGTCAGCACTGGGGCTGGGCTCCCCCTGCTCGGTCCCAGCCCTGGCAGCCAGCCTGAGCCCATGGAAAGAGCTTGGGGGGATGTGTGTGGGGCGGGGGGAGTGCGATCAGCCTCCCGTTAACAGCAGCAGCAATACTGCTGCCTCCCAGTGCAGAAGGGGCTGCACCCACCCCCCCAGGCTGCTCAGGGGCAGTGGGGCAAGCGAGTGCTCCTTGCCCTGAGGCATTTACGAGGCTCTGTGGGGTCCCCGTGGGGTGCACGTCCTGGTTTCCCCATGGTGTTAGCCCTGCCCTTCAGTGGGCTCGCCCAGTGCCTTCCCCCGGGCCGTCGGGGTCTCTGATCCCTGGCAGCCAGCAGGGATGGGTGCTGGCGGGCTGGATGGATGGATGGATGGATGCTGGTGGGAACGGATGGATGCTGGTGGGATGGAACCGTGACTCTTGGACGGGTCTGTGGGTCGGGCTGAGTCCAGGCAGAGCTGGCTGGGCTTGCAGCGGGGCCGCAGAGCACAGATGGAAGAGCAATTAAGGCCAATAAAAGGCAAGAGCCTTGGATCGGCTGCAGCCTCAGCACATGAACTGCGCCTTGGGGCCCAGAGCGTAACCAGAGTCCTGCTAGGGGGACTCCAGAGGAGAAGCCCAGCAGCTCACCCGGCCAGGGCTGACCAGTTAAGAGACCCTCTCCTTCATCTGCTGCCAGGTACCACTTCCAGAGCCTCCCTGCTGCCAGACCCTGAGCTCTCTCTCGCTCGCAGTGCTTTGAGGGCAGGAAGCAGAGCTGTGGGGACAGCGGTACCGGGGCGGCAGAGCGTGGTGCACAGGGCTGCGGGTGGCCCCTGTCGCCCCGCTGGGACTCTGCTCTCGCTGGTCTCGTGCCCGAGGAGCGAGGCCGAGCGGCGGCGGCGGCGAGCGGAGGTCCCCCCTGCTCGTGGCTTTGGAACTGACAAGCAATTACATGGTTAATGGTATCGCTGTTAAATCCTCATCGCTGCAGCTCCGGGCTTTAATGCTTCATTAAGGCAAAGGCATCTAATGGGCTCTGCGGGCTGCTGCTGCCGGTCTGCAGGCTGCTTTCACTTCTCCGGCTCCAGCGGCCGCACCGAGGGTCCCACTGGGATGGAATTGCGGCAGGAAGACCCTCCGGATGCTCCCTCCTGCTGGGGCTGGATGGATCGGGCCCTGCTGCTGCGACCGTCGCTGGAGACCTGTGGGTTCCTCGTCTGCGGGTTCCCCAGCTCCCTGCCTGCGTCGCTCCCGGGTTCAGAGCTCGGCCTCTCCCTGTGGAGCGCCCGTGCCTGTGGATTTATCCTTTCTGTGCCCCTGCACTGCCGCTGGATTTCATCCATCACGATGGTCGGTGGTGCCTGCACCCCTCTCCTGGTACCCTGCTCCTGTCTCGCTGCTCCACTGGTGCCTCCTGGATCTTCTACTGGAGAATCTTCCTCCATGAGAGCAAGAAACGGGGCGGGAGGACCAGCTCTCGGCCCCACCTGCGCTGCTGCTCTTCCCTTGGAGCCTTTGGGATGGGGTTTTGACTCACGAGACCCCCTGAGGAGCATCAATGTCGCTTTGGCTCGTGTTGGATCTATAGGGCGCCTGGCCGTGTTGCAGGAGGACGTCTCCCTGGGGTTGTAAGCCCTGTCCTCTCTCCCGTTGCTGCTTTGCACGTTTCCCTCCAGGAGCTGCTTCGCTTGGTGGTTGTTTTACGTCCAGCTCCTTCCCAAGGCCGCCTGCTCTCTGCGTCGCTGAGATGGGGACCCC
Source organism: Upupa epops (assembly GCA_013397515.1). Classification (NCBI taxonomy): domain Eukaryota; kingdom Metazoa; phylum Chordata; class Aves; order Bucerotiformes; family Upupidae; genus Upupa; species Upupa epops. The sequence goes on from VZRI01000449.1 coordinate 31,110, forward strand.
AGGAGTCTTCCACGGGAGGAAGGGCTCCCACCACTCCCTCGGTCCCACTCGGACTCTACTGCTTCTTCCGTGTCCCAGCGTGAGCTGTGCTGGAGGAACTGCTGTCCCCTTACAGTGGAGCCTGGGATGGAGCAACCCAGAGCTGGGAAGCTCCTCACGGAGCTGCTTCAGGGCTACCAGCTGGGACCTACTGGCTTTTTCACCGCCGGACCAGTGCCTCTGGCTGGGAGAACTGGGCTGCTGACCCTTCAGCCGGAGACGCTTGTGTGGGGAGCTGGAGCTCTGCTTCACGCTGGGAACAGCTTGAGAGGCTGCAGGGGGGGGTTCTCCGCGTTTGGATGGGGTTTGTGCTGGTGCTGCTGCTTGTTCCACGCGTGGCGTCCAGGGAGCTGCTGGCAGGAGAGACCCTGCCAGGGAGAGGCGACGGCCGAGCACCCGACCCCGCGGCTCTGGATGGGGAAACCATTTGCTGACGCTTCACTCGAGAGCCAAGCCCGTGCGGAGGCTTGGATGGAGCTGCTGGACTCTCCTCCTGCTGTCCCTGCGGGATCCAGCTCGTCTTCCAACTGATCCCAGCATCGAGCCCTCCCCCAGGCTCCCAGACGTCCCGCAGCGGAGGGAGACCTTGCTCTGGGAGCCAGTGCCGTCCATCCATCCAGTCACCCCAAACCCAAGGGGGGTTTTGAGGGCCGGAGGTGGGAATTGGGCCGCGCAGGAAACCTGCAAGCCCGGGGCTGAGCTCTGGCATCCCGGCCGCGGGAGGTGTTGGCTCCTTTTCCCCCGCCACCTCAGCTCTGGAAAACCATCCCCGTAGCTTCGTGGTTCTCCGCCTTCCCTAAGCCCCGAACGCCGTCGCTGGGCTCCTCCCGGGTTCTGTGGCTTTCCCCGGGTGAGTAAATCCCCATCCCTGGCTTTGCCGGCATGGATTCACCTCGGCTGCAGCATCCCCGGGGCTGCTGCCGGCGCCCAGGGCCCCTCTTGGGGTCAGCAGCCGGTTTTTCGACTCCGCGGAGCAGACTCTACCGGCGCTTAATCCCCTAATCCTTTGGTTTGAGGGGGGTTTTACCGTGGGGAGGGGGGTTCCTGTGTGGTGCCAGCACGGATGTGGGATGGAAAGGCTTTAAAAATCTACGCTGGTAGAAGAACCCCCCCCAGCTCCCCCCCTACCCCCCAGTTAATGTGAATTTAAGTGACTGGTGCCCTGCAATTAGAGGCGCTGGAGCCCGTCGGGGCTCGGCGATCGCATTCCTTGCCGAGGCACAGGCTGTAATTAGAGCTGGCTCCTTGCAGCGCTGCGGATGCGTGTCCACCCGGCGTGCAGCGAGCAGCAGGGCAGATCATCCAGGAATGGGAGCGGGAGGAGGAGGGTGCTGCCCCACAGGGTGACTCGCTGGTGCCAGGGAGCCCCAGGGGTCACCCTGCAGACAGCCCGCGCGGGCACCCAACGCCGGCGCTCGCTCGGGGAGGAGGGGGCTGCGCCGGCTCGCCGTGCCACCGCGATGTAGGGGGGCACTGGGAGAGAGGGGATGTGTTGGGAGGCGCTGAGGCTCCTTCGTGGTGTCTGGGGACAGCAGGGAACTGGCTCTGCAGTGCCCAGGCCGAGCTAGGAGCTGCCCAGGGAGAGCTGGGGTAGAGCTCAGACCTGTGTGCTGGTGCCTGGGGACAGTGGAGACCTGACTGGTGCTTCTCAAGGAGAGGTGGGACCTACGTGGTGGTGCCCAGGGAGAGCTGGCACCTGCCCAGTGATGCCCAGGGAGAGCTGGCTTCTGCATACTGGTGCTTGGGGACAGTGGGGACCTGTCTGATGGTGCCCAGGGAGAGCNTGGGGACCTGTCTGATGGTGCCGAGGGAGAGCTGGGACCTGTGTGCTGGTGCCTGTGGATAGTGGGAAGCTGACTGGTGCTTCTCAAGGAGAGATGGGACCTATGTGGTGGTGCCCAGGGAGAGCTGGGACCTGCATGCTGGTGTCTGGGTACACTGGAGACCTGTCTGATGATGCCCAGGGAGAGCTGGGACCTGCCCAGTGGTGCCCAGGGAAAGCTGGGACCTGTCTGCTGGTGCCTGGGGACAGTGGGGACCTGACTGGTGCTTCTCAAGGAGAGATGGCACCTGCATGCTGGTGTCTGGGCAGAGTGGGGACCTGTCTGGTGGTTACCAGGGAGAGCTGGGATCTACCCAGTGACTGCTGGCACCTGCCCAGTGATGCCCAGGGAGAGCTGGGATCTGCCCAGTGACAGCTGGCACTTGCCCAGTGATGCTCAGGAAGAGCTGGGACCTGCCCAGTGATGGCTGGGGACAGTGGGGACCTGTCTGATGGTGCCCAGGGAGAGCAGGGACCTGCCCAGCGGTGGNTGTGTACTGATGCCTGGGGACAGTGGGGACCTGGCTGGTGCTTCTCAAGGAGAGATGGGACCTACATGGAGGTGCCCAGGGAGAGCTGGCACCTGCATGCTGGTGTCTGGGCACAGTGGGGACCTGTCTGGTGGTTACCAGGGAGAGCTGGGATCTGCCCAGTGACAGCTGGCACTTGCCCAGTGATGCCCAGGAAGAGCTGAGACCTGCCCAGTGATGGCTGGGAACAGTGGGGACCTGTCTGATGGTGCCCAGGGTGAGCAGGGACCTGCCCAGCGGTGCCCACCCAGCTCCTGGGTACGGTATTCCTAATGCTCCCTCTCGTTCCTTGCAGCCACATCCAACGGGACACTGGATGGCCTGGAGAACCGGGAGGGAGGGGTGTGCCAGACACGCTCCATGAAGATCGTCATGAAAGTGGGGCAGGGTGAGTGCTCCTGTTCCTGGGGTCTCCCGTCGCCAGTGCTGGCCCCTGGGCTGGTTCTGGGCTGGAGGGGGGGTTGTGGTGAGACCGAGTGCAGGCTGGTTGGTGCCCACATCCCGCGATGCCTCCGCAGAGCCCTGTGTTTGGGGTCTTTTCCCGTCTGGTTTTCCCTTGCCCCTGTGTGGAGAGTTGGGAGTGAGTGTCCTGCCTTCCCGTGGGGAGCAGCTCAGGCGGGGGACCCACTGGCCATGGGGCTGGCACAGCCAGAGCCCCCCCTGACTCAGTAGGCACCCGAGGATGGGGGTGGGTGAGCTGGGCAGGGCGTTAGAGCCCAGGGTCAGCACAGTCCTGGCAGCTCTTGGTGGCCGGGGGGGATGGCACCAAGGCAGGACGATGGTGCCCGCAGCCCCAGCGATGCCTGGGGTTCGTTCCAGCCCCTGAGTGGGTTGAGCAGCTCCTGGGGGCTGGCTCTCCCTGCTGTGTTTTCACTTCGGGGGCAGTGTTTACAACAAACAGAGGGAGCAGTGCCCCTTCCTCCTGCTCCTGCGCCCGCAGCCCTCCCCAGCACCCACGCAGGAGCTCACAGAACAGATAAGCAGAGGGGGTAGAGGTGGGGAAGCTGCTTCCCAGTCACAGCATCTCGCATCACTCCCGAGTCAGACCATCACCCAGCCGTGCTGGGATGAGCCCAGGCTGCCCGACGAGCTCTGGCCTCACAGCCAGAGCCCCCACTGCTGCTCCCGGCCCTCGGCTGGAGCTCCCAGCCTGCTGGGGCTGGATGGGGCTGGGGTCCAGATCCACATCCCAGCTAAGGGCAGGGGGGGACAGGCAGGAAGGATCTAGCAGCACCGGCAGAGGCAGAAGGGTGGGGAGAGTGGGATGGGGGACAGCAGGGGTGCCCCACAGCTGGGTGGGGGGCCGTTCCCGAGTGCAGGGGCAGTGCTGTGGGTTGACCTGAGGTTTCTCCTCCATCCCTTCGCTTCCCTGCCCAGATCCGAACGCAGTGATCCCGGAGCAGCTGACGACGAGTCGGCCGAGCAAAGAGGCCGACAACACCGTGAAGATCGTCACGCAGAGCCCACGCAGCAAGATCCCCGCCGTGGAGGAGCCGGGCAAGCCGGGTGGGTTGTCCCAGGAGAAGAAGGGTGTGGGCTCATTGTGGGGGTACTGAGCGCTCCGGGAGGGTCTCTGCCGCTCGCCCCAGCCCTGTGCTCCTGGCCGGGGACCAGGCTGCGGTGCGGAGCAGCTCGGGTTTGCTTCCCCAGCTCCTGGCAGCAGGAGCTGCGCAGGGAAGTGCTGTCTCAGCACTCTGCTGCTCCTCCTCCTCCTCCTCCTTCTCCTCGCTGCCCATCTGTTCCTCCCCGTACATCTGAGAGGGGCTGGAGGAGGTGAGGTCCTCGCCGAGGTTTGTGAGCAGAGCCGGTGTGTGAAAGCCCCGTGAAGGGGGTTTCCTGAGATGCTGACCCTGCTGAGAGCAAAGTGAAATCAGAGGAAGGAGGGCAGAGCTGCTCTTCTCTTCTCACCCGCTCGGCCCTGGCTGAGCCCTCTCCCCTCAAAGGGGGGCCCTGAGGCTGCCCCGACCCCGTGGGTCGGGAATCGGCTATCCCAGGGGGTGCTCCCAGCTGACACCCCCCTCCCCATCCCTTCTCCTCGCAGGCTCCGTCAACCAGGACGGGCAGGAGACCCAGGGTCCCAGCGACGGCTTCTTGAGCTCCAAGGTGGCCGTCTTCGCGGCCATCGGCGCCGGCTGCGTCATCTTCATCCTGATCATCATCTTCCTCGTGGTCCTCCTGATCAAGATCCGCAAGCGGCACCGGAAGCACACGCAGCAGCGCGCCGCAGCCTTGTCCCTCAGCACCTTGGCCAGCCCGAAATGCAGCGGGAACGCGGGCTCGGAGCCCAGCGACATCATCATCCCCTTACGGACTACAGAGAACAACTACTGCCCGCACTACGAGAAGGTGAGCGGGGACTACGGGCACCCCGTCTACATCGTCCAGGAGATGCCCCCCCAGAGCCCAGCCAACATTTACTACAAGGTGTGAGGAGCAGCAG
>VZRI01000450.1:13873-27476 GCA_013397515.1 Upupa epops
ACTGGACACAGTACTCCAGATCCAGTCTCACTAGTTCAGAGTAGAGGGAGAGAAGAACCTCTCTGGATCTGCTAACCACCCCCCTTCTGATGCAACCCAGGATGCTGCTGGCCCTCTTGGCCACCAGAGCACATATCACCCGAGTAAATAAATCAGACCAGTGCTGGCACTGCTGAAATTGGTAAGTAACACTGAAAGTGGAGCGTGGCTCAAGTACTGACCACAGGTTCCTTCTTTCCTGGCATTCAGTGAAGAGTGGCAGCGCTGAAGACCTGTCACTGGACAGACCAGAACTACTTCAGTAGTGTGATTCTCCGTGAATGGAAAGAGGAAGCAGAAAATATTGAAGCCAAATTCACACTGCCCTTCTGCTCTCTCAGTGGCTCTGAAGGTAGGTGTGTTAGAGACTCCCCAAAAAAGTTAAAGCCTAGGCAAGGGTCCGTTAGCCTACAGACTAGTGAGTCAGCACTGAATGCACTGGCACAATCAAAGCAAAGCTGAGGAGTAGCTACTCCATGAGAGAACAGTGATCTCTATCATGAATGTGGTGACGACATTGTGGCTGCGATTCTAGGAAAAGCAGCTTAAATGACATTTGAAATTCCGTGGGCTAGGTCACCAGAGTTCACTGAGAAACTCTCAGCTTACAAAGCCCAGTCTTTGTTGGGCTTCTGGCAGATGGATTCTGTTGAAGTGAATTATCAACACGTAAATCCACCTCTGCTGTTGTGATGCTGACAGCAATACCATTTGGCACTGGTATTTCATACCCATGGATCTGAGCTGGATTCCACAGTTCACAGCCCTTGTTATTAGCTGTGCCCTTACTGTATAGGCTGGGAGGTGAGAGAGGCACTGCAGTGACTCAGTGAGGCCACACACCGAGGCTTTTAGGCGATGTCTGAGAGGAAAATGGACTCTGAGTGCAAACAGTCATTTGGGTTTTAGAAGCTCTTCTGTAAGGAAGCGTCTTGTTTTGGGGAGAGTTCCTATGGATTTGCTCTTGTTTGCTGCCTGAAAAGCCATCAGGAAGTCTAAGCGGGAGGTTGGAGCCTGAATAAAGACGTTGCCTTTGCACTGCACTACTTCTGCACAGTGAAAAGCACCCCTCCTCTAACTGTGCAATTCTAAAAAGCCCAGAGATGCTCTGTTTTCATACAGCAGTTTCGGGCCAGTTGGGGACCAACCACATGGAGACAGGCTCTGGAAAGGGTACATATTTTACCTACGCCAGAGTTAGGAAGCAAATACATAAATGATTGAAGTGCTGGACATTCTAATCTCTGCATCACAACCCTTACAGCTCCACTGAGCTGTGACTTAAACACCCAGACTCTGCACTGCAGAACAATCTAAGGGATTAGCTAAGCTACATTTTATTATCATAAAGTGATAGGACCCCCAAAATTCTCTGAGCTCTTTTGTGCAGTCCAGCTTGCAGGCCAGCCGTTGTTATTGTGTCTCTTTCTCTTGAGGTGAATATTCTCCAGTTCAGGAAAGCACTAGAGGAAATAATGCAATGAAAAACATCCACGCAGACCAAGGTAAGCGGTTCCAGCCTATGGCTGTCATAACCACTGGTGGTTATAAAATATCAGGGCCAAATGCAGTGGGACCTGAGCTCTTTGTACACGGTCAGGGTGCTAAATTCACCAGCAGAGCCTGCAGCCTCTTCTTCTGCCTCCCTAGCATTGGGGCTGCTTGTGTAGTGGCCAGTGCTGACCTGGTGTGGCCATGCTCAGCCTCATACCCTGCTGATACTCACCCTTCCTATGTGTCTTGCTCTTCTAGCTTGCCCTCAGACCTGCCTCATCACCACAGAATGTCTGGTGATCACAGAGCTGGTTACCCTCCTGGGACCTGCTCTGTGCGCCTCAGTGTGGGACTTCTCAGTGAGGACGCTGAGCAGCCTGCCAGGCTGGCTCCAGCCTTCGCAGAGCAGCCAGCTCTCCGTGCTCCCCTCTACACAAGCGAAATTTGACTCAGATTGCTTGATTAGTTTTAGTTTTCATTATTCTTTATTCAAAATAAATTAAAAGCCCCAACAGCATTAACTTCTCAGCCTGTTTTTTAGCACGTGAACTCTCTAGAAATTAAACTCAGAGTTCTTTTCTCCATGGGGTTACTGTGAGGAGTGGTTCTGCTTTTATTCCAGTGCTGGGCTGAAATTTCACATTCTATTGCAAAATACACAGGTCAGCACAGAAACAAAGCTGTGGTGAAGTAACTTGGGCTGCTGCTTGCCTACTTTGTCTTCATAACATATAAAGTATTACAGTAAACAAAACCCCATACAAATAAAATCCAGCCAGTGAAGAGAAAGGGAAAGAACAGACATTTTTGGAGAGGAAAGCAAAAGCCAGAGGAGTGGCATACACAGTTCACAGGTTTACAGGACAGCTCCAGGTGGAATGGGCATCAGCAAGTCTCTAGTCTAGCCTTCTGCTCTAAGGAAGGTAGGGTATGAGGCCAGACCAGGTTGCTCAGGCCTTTGTGCAGTTGGGTCTTTGAAAACCTGTCAGGATGGAGCATGCAGAACATCTCAGTGCAACCTGTTCCGTGGCTTGGCTCTCTTTGTAGTTCAGAAGTTCATCCTTAAGTCAGTTCCAACCGTTCTCACTTATGCACCTGACTCCTTGTCCTCCTGCTGTGCTTCCTTATGGAGGGACTGCTCCCTTGTGGAGGGATTGCTCCCTTGTGGAGGGATCGGCTCCATCTCCTCAGTATCCTCCTCACAAGGATCACAAAGCTGCTATTCAGTTCTCCAAAGTCTTGTCTTCTGCAGGCTGAGCAAGCCCAGCCTCTGCAGCCTCTCAAGTTCCCCTTTTGAAATGTGAAACTAATTGAAAGTGTAAACAGGAACTCCTGAAAACACTGGCAGTGGCTCTTTGTAACGGAAGAAATGCGTAATTTATGTACAAGGAGACCATCTCATAAGAATTTCCATAGGTCTTAGGACCACTGGATGAGCATCCAAGTAGAACTTTGGACTTAGAATGTGTGCTGAAACAGTGCTGCTCACAGCCCTTCCTCGACCCAGACTTACAGAAAGATGGAAAGAAAACCTTTCCCCTTATGAAATAAGATGATCACCATACCCCAATATTCTTGCACGGTGCTTTACCTCTTCAGAGATCCAAGTGCCTGCTGCTACCGGGGAACCACGCAGCTGCTGCAGGGGTCTGCACGGGAGAGGCTCCCTGCATTAAGAGCTCTGCTTTGGGTTGTTGCTAACATCAACCATTTCAAAACGCAAGTGCTTCTGCTGCCATTCTTGTTGGCCTATCTGCGTTCTCTGCTGGTTTGTCAGCACTGCTAGCTGGTCTGTTGTTTGATTGGCTTCTTTCATTGGCACACTGAGAGCCCTGGAACCTCTAACTGAGGCCACTGGGTGTAGTTGAGTCTATGGATATAAACTTTCTCACGTAGTGACTCTGAAAACAAAACCCCACTCCAGATCTCAATTCTAATGAGCAAAGCTAAAGGCAGGTCCTGTGCATTCTGGAGAGCTGAAACCTTGCCTTTCTGTCCTTCTCTTGCCTTTCTCTCCTTCTCTTTCTTTTCTGCACGTAACAGGAGTGATTTCATACGAGACAGACCCCCAGCAGCCTATTTCTCTATAGGCACCTGGAGCAATGAACCAACTGCCTGAAACCAAGTATTGCTACTGCAATGAAACCACAGGGCATTTGGTTGTAGATGAGAACAAAGTCTGAGGAGGTTAAGAGCAGTTAGGTACCTGAGGTTAACAATTTGCAGAAGTGACAAATCTCAGGAATATGTTGAAGGAGAACTTGGGACATTAATTAGTGAAACACAGAGACCATCACCTCAGCATGAATGACACGGTGAAATCAGGGAGAGATGCTCCCTCTGGCTGCTCCTTTATTCACTGCTACCACAGTACTGACTGCAAACAAAACCCATTCGCTTTTGGGGCTCCTTCCCTGCTAAGATTTGGGTTTCTATTAGAAGTGGAAAATGAATGAGGTGCAGAGTATTTCAGCCTCTCTCCAGGTGAGCATGCATACGCCCAGCATGGGAGCTAGCTAGCAAGCTGCAACAGGAGGCATTTCGGAGGGGGGGATCCCTGTCAGCATGTGATGGTCACCTTCCCTGACTGTGCGTTGGTTCGTTGATGTGGAGTTACACACCCTGCCTGATTTAGAAATGCATGTTGATGCTCCAACGATCTCGTTGACGTGTAATAAGCCCTTACTAGCTCCAGCTGCTGGTTTAACTTCCATTTGTCAGTGGTATTTGCTGTATTTAGCTTATTGGGAACTTTCAGTACATGAAAGGGGTCTTCAAGGAGGCTGGGAAAACCAGTTCACAAGGGCAGGGAATGATAGGATGAGAGATCATGATTTTAAGCTGGGAAAGGGTAGATTTAGGTTGGATGTCAAGAAAAATGTCTTTAATTGGGGGTGATGGATCACTGGAACGGGCTGTGTAGAGAGGTGGTGGAAGCCTCATCCCTGAAGACATTCAAGGTCAGGCTGGCTGGGGCTGTGGGCTATCTGGTCTAGTGAGTGATGGCCCTGCTTGTTGTAGGGGGGTTGGACTAGGTGACCTTTGGAGGTTGTTTCCAACCCAATACATTCTACAATGCTATGATTCTATTTACTGTTGTACTTGTGAGTTTTGGGGTATTTCCTAGGTACAGCCTGTGAAGTAATTTTCTTTCCTTCTCCTTTGACTTTGACCTTGACTACGCTTGGTCAGGCATTCTTTATAATCTCCATTTCATGGGCAGTTCTGTAGGTGATGAGTGCCCCACTCTTTGCAGCAGAACTGCACAGAGCATTGTCTTCTGTTTGGTCACTCTCACGCTTCTGTAGGCGCAAGCAACATCTGAGTAGGTTCAGTATGTCTGTTCGTGCAGTTTCACTCACGAAGCAGTAAAGAATGGGATCAGCAATGCAATTCAAGCTTGTTAAGGCCTGTGTGACCCTGAAAACCTTGTACATCGACTGTGAAAGCTCGGGGTCAGAGGTGTATGGTTCTTTGATGCTGCGAATAAACAGCGTGACGTGATAAGGAGTGAAGCAAACAATGAAAGTAACTGTGATGTTCAGAATAAGTTTCTTCACTTTTTTCCTTTCTTCATCTACTGTGGCTTGATTGCACCTCACTACTTGGTAGATTTTATGGTAGCAAAACACAATGATGATCAAAGGGACCAGGTACCCTGAGCATATCCGGAATAAGTTTATCCGTGCCTGCCACCATTCCAGGGGGTACTTGTCATAGCACAACGTATGATTAGTCAAGTTGCAAGGATCACTGAATACTTCTTTCTTCATCAGTATGACTGAATTCAAGGTGCTTTCCAGAAGCCAAACAATGATGCTGACAACCAGCGAAAATCTTCTTGTGCGCAAGTGCTGCAACTTCAAGGGATGAACTAACGCCAGGTACCTGTCAACGGAGATGCAAGCAAGGAACGCTGTGCTGGTGTAGAAATTCATATACATAAGGAAGGCAGAAATCTGACAAAGCGAGGCAGAGAGCCTCCAGTCATCTCCATTCCAGGCGTAATCAATCCACAGGGGCAGAATCAGGGAGTACAAAAGGTCGGCCAGGGACAGGCTGAAGATATAGACTGCTAACTCGTTCTTCTTTCTCACCTGGATGCAAGATGCACAGAGGGATATGCAGTTGATGGGAATACTAATCATCATCACAATGCTGTACACAAATGGAAACAAGTACTTATCCAAGGCGTGATCATCGTGACACTTTGTAGTGTTGTTCGTTGTCCATCCCATCTCTGGGTTAAGTCCAGCCTGGATGCAATAAAAACCTCTCAATAGGCTGTGGTCATCTGCTAGTTCTTCAGGACCTGGTTGGTAAGAACCCAGCCTCCTGTAACCAAAAGGAAAAGCATCAGCTATAAAAAGATGCCTGTTTGCTTTGTGTAGGCTTATGATGGGTGTGGGTTCCTTAGAAGAAACAGGCTATCCGCAGGAAACCCAAGGTTTTAAACGCTCCTGGAATTAGGAGTGCACTGGACAAGGAACCCAAATGTCAGTCAGGAGCTGGTCAATGTCAGTCTGACTCAAGCTTTTACACCAGAAGCGGGATGGGTAGTTAAGAGACTTCCAGAGGGGCACTGTCCTGCAATCCCAGGCCTCTTTAGTGTGAGAGTCAAAGGAGATCAGAAAGTCACCACAAAATGCAGACGTGCACTTTCTATTATTCTGGTGAGCAGAACAGGGATTTGGCCACATGAAGCTCTTATCCCAGAAAACCTCCTATCCCTACGTCAATGAAGAGAAAAGGAGAGAAAGACAGGGATTCAGGTGTTGCTAGATGCTGGGATCTGCTCAGAAGAGAACAGGTACCAGTCCAGCAAAGCTTGCTGTATGTCCCAGGGACCCTCATGTGGAACCTGGCAGGCTACTGGGATTCTGCATACACAGGAGAATCTGTCAAGGTGTCACTTAGACTGGCGTGAGGTGGAGACTCTCTAATGAGAATTTCTCGTTTACCTGTCTGCAGTTGTTACGCATAAGTTAATAAAACTATTAGCAATTAAGCTCAGCTTAGTCACTACCAAGGCTGTGGCCACCAACTGCTTCACCATGAAAATATCAGGCAGCTCTGAATAAAACAGTGGAACTGGAGGAGCTGTGTGCATGAGCCTCAGGAGCAACCAGAAAACATGACTTTTAAGTAAGAGAAGGCATACAGCCACAGCTCTGAGACAACTGGGACCCACTGATCACATTGCACCTCTTCTCCAAACGTTCAGGAAATACAAGAAAGGGCAGTATTTGTTGTGGTCTAGTTCTACTGACAAATACACGAACTACTTCAGAGACCACCTCGGAAAACTCGTCTGTGGTTTGAGCCTAAAATGCCAGCAGTAAAGAGGTTGAAGGGTGAGTAGGTGTCAAGACAGCATCATCTACAACTATAACCATGTAGGAAATGGCTCAGACTGAGGACAATGTGGCTACAGGGATTTTCCCGTGTGGTAGGCAAATTCATTCTGCTTTTATGTGTTTGACGTGTGTGTGTGTAGTTTTGTGGGTTTGTCAGAGAAACCCAAATAGGATTACCACCTCTGTCAAGAGGTTATTAGATTGACCTCTCTTCCACAAAAGCACCAAAAACTTTCATGCATATTAAGAAAAAAAAAAGGCCCAATGATAAAACTGGCCAGAAAGCATGCCTTTGTTTTTGCCAGCCACTCACTCCGCTGTTCGATCAAGCTGGCTATCTTTTCAGTTTGAGCTGAACTCATTCACAGGCTCGAGAGACATGAAAAATCGTGACACTAGCCAGCGTGGCCCACTGAGCAGTTTTACTTACTACTCACTCCAAGAACACCGTGTCTATAGTTAAGACAAACGTAAATCATCTGCTTTTCAGTGTGGTTTAATAAAACCACCCGGTAAGTGGGGCACTGTAAGCTTACCGGTACAGGCAAGTATCCCAAATTAAAAGCCTAGCTCTCAAAGTTGCATCCCAGGGATCTGCTGAGTGACGAATCTAGTCAGAGCAGATGAATAAAAAATGAACCACCTACCTCCTCTTCTAATCACACTTTAGCATCTCTTTTCCTATGACAGGTCACTTCAGTGTCTAACAGGGAAATGTGACCTTCCAGAAGCATGTGTGTAATGCAGTAAGTGTGTAAGGCAGTGTTTACGAGTCGCGTGACTGAGAAACTGGAATTCAACCTCCCTCCCCCACAAACTCTTCCTCTATTGTTAACTGACTTGCTGTATTACAGACTCAAGCTTCTGGCTCGCCTCCAAGTTACTACAGGGACTCTCAAAGACACTTTGATCAGCTCTTTCGTATCTACTCACAGATCAACACGCCAGTTTGTCATAACACTCACTCTTCTTCAGCTTCCTCTTTTTGGCACGCTCTTTCTAAAAGTTTTAGCCTGTTGATCTCACTGATTTTAAAGTAGGACACTTGTCCTTAATTTGCACTTGTCTCAATAAACCGCATGTTCTCTGGGACAAGACCTTGCCTTGCTCTTGTTCCATGTGCCTTAAAGAACTAAGAGGACAGAAGTTGCTAATGGCAGGCTGGGGTGCTGAAGATGAGATTCAGAGATGAGATCGCCTGAAATTTGCCACCTTGGCAATCATTTTCTGTCCTTTGTGTTCACAGGACACTGTACCTCCAGGTTTTCTTTTACTTCTAAGCAGTGCCATCAATCGTTGCTGGGAATACAGCGCTGGAGGCTGTCTGAAATTCCTCAGGTAATCCACGTGACAACATACTGATGCTACTCGGATGAGGCCATACTTCCACTGAGCATAACAAGTGTGTCATTCTGGCAGGTCCTGATGACCTGTCTTGAACTGTGCCACAAGGCCAGCAATTGAAGCTCACCGCGGTGGCTGGCTACAGTCGCTTGCACAGAAAAATGAAAGCAGAAAGCAGTTTTGCCCTGATTACAACACATTCTCTCAGCTACTTGGGGCCCTGTCTCAGGGGAAGCGGGCCATAGCATACTTCCTTGCATAGATTTTTTTCTAGCATTGGGTTGATGGTTTACTTGATAATCTTGGAGGTTTCTTCCAACCTTAATGATTGTATGAAAATGCAAAATGGTTTGTCTTACCTGAGTGCACGATTGGAAGCATTCCCAGGTCTTGTCTCGAGTCGGTAACACTGGCTTAGAGCTATCCTCAAACACAACGTTTGACAGCTTTTCCAACTGCTTGTTAATACTTTGTAAAAAAATGAGGGAGGGATTTCTGTTTACAATACAGTCTAATGGTTTAGCTTTTGGGCTCCAAACCCCTCAGATCTCTTTCTGTTACTTGGGGCTTATTTATAGACTTGTTTTGGTACCAGACTTATTTCCAAACAAACTAAAACTAGCCAACAGTGTTGTTTTTTTTCTTTCAGCCACAACATTCGATGATTGTTCCTGTCTCTTTGTCGTCTCACTACAGAAAACCTGCTCTACATGAAGTCTGAAAACATCCAGTCGGAGAAATGGACTAGCACATGCTACACCAGGAGCATCATATGCAGACAAGCCATTAAAGGAAAGCTTCAGGAGAGATTACTCAATACACATCGTGTTTGGACTGATGCACTTCTACACTCCCTCTTACAGACTCCAAACAGCTTCGTGAGGTCTCTACACGCAGGACATTTTGAGAGTAACAAAGTAAGTCTGAAGTTAGGCTTTCATAAGCACAAACCAAGATGATATTCCATTCTCTTACCTATAAACATTTTTCTAAGGGAAGAAGAGTCTTTCATTTATCAGATAAATCAATTCTACTCTAGTCTGGGGCAATTAGGAAAGATGAAGAGGACTGTGAGGATTTTCTGTTGTTAATGTAGAGCTGTAGTCACTAAAAAGAAGAAATCTTCCACTAGCTAATACACACTGTCCATTTGCATTCATACACAACTGACCCGTTTCACCCTTTATTTCAGATTTGAGTTGATGAAAGGGCAAATTTCTGTACAAAATGTTAAATATAAGGTGGGTTTTGCAAGTACTTTGCTTTTTAGGTGAGTTCCAGGGGAAGAAAGCAACACTGTGCGAGTTCATGCTGTAGCTGCTGCACCAGTACTACCTTACCTCAGCCATCAGATGGTTTTCTCAATTCCTTTTTTCCCCAAAGCAATTTCAACCAAGTAGATTGCTTTGTGTTCTCAAAATAACTTACAGTGCCAGGCTAATTCATTCAAGTACAAGTTTAGGGTTACTTGGTTGGTTTTAGGTTGGACTGGATGATCTTTAAGGTCTTTTCCAGCCTCGTCAGTACTGTGAGACCATGACCCCGCGTAGGTGGATCTTTTCTCCTAACGAGCAGATCTCAAAATTCATCATGGTTTAGGAGAGTTGAAATGTGCCTTTCAATGCCATGGACAGCATTTTTTCTCACAGAACTCTGAACAACTCACAGATCTCCATGAGAACCTGTAGTGGCTCAAACAGACCTAAAAGAGTTCAGTCTTTCTGGCTTTCAGATACACTTTGTGGACTGTTTTCTAGAACAGAGAAACTCTGAGCAAACAGGAAAAACAAAGCAGTGATTTTAGGATGGAGGCCATGCAGGTTCTGCTGTGTCTTTATAGGCATCCTGCTTTCCTCTACACACACCGAACGGTGCTGTTAAGAACACTTCTGTATAGAAAATACTTGGTGTTCTAGGAAGCTACTGAGTGTTGTGTGTGTCCAGATAAATAGCGCCATCGAATATTATGTGAAATAGCAGAAGAGCTGCTGGAATCCCCTGTGAGGCCCGAGGTGTTTTTGCAGTGAAGACAGGGCACCTCAAAATGCTGAAAACTCATCCCCAAGCACCGTCCTCCATCCTCACCCCTCTCCAAAGCAGCAGGTGTTTTGATTATTGCAATACTTTTACAACAAATGAAGCCAGCGAGCATTTCCAATTCAACCTTTTGATGCCATTTGCCTTTCTGTCTCTGTTTAATTTAAGCCAGGAGTGAAATACTCCTCCCCAAAACCCTTTTCCAGCACCTTTCATGGCCTTTCTTTTTGTTTACAATATCAGCATCACATTAAGCTTGCAATATGTACCAGAACACACTTTGTGTATCTAACCTCTTGGATTTTGAGCACTTACCTAGGCAGCCACGTGTCCACATGCAGCAGTTTCACGGTAGTGCCATCAGTAGCGTCACCCGTATCACTGCTGAGAAAAACTCCTCAATCAGATAAAGCAAGAGGAAGCTGCTCTTGGTCAGACCAATGAAGCGACAGACCACACCTTCCCTTTTTTTTTTTTCCACCACTTTTATTTTTTAAACTGTCTAAAAAAGTATCTTGTTAGTCTGAAGTTATCCAGGGGAAAAAAGAGAACGCGTTGCCACAGGGAGCATGCCCAGAGGATGGTAAACCCAGCACTGGTAAATCGAGGAATACCTCCTAAATAAGATTATGACTTTACTGTGGAGATACCTCCACGTTACATGAGTGGAATACATTACAGACCTCTTCTCTGGAAGAGATCTGCAGAGATCCTTGTCCACAGAAATAAACCACTGTGGAGTGTACACGGAATGATGTGTGTTTACTTGTCTAAGTTTTGTGTGGTTTGAGCCAAGTAGAGCATCAGCAGTGGGGATAAGGCCTTACATGGCCGCCGTAAGAAGTTTCAAGACAGAGAAAATCTGGGAAGACAGCTGTGCTGCAGCCCCGGCTCTGCGGAAAAGGAAGGAGGGAGGAGTGTGAAGACTTCATGGACAGTCCCTGCCTCAGAATGTGGCGAGTGGAGGTGGTCCAGAGGCTGTGGAGCCTGTGGAAGCTGGTGTGGAGCAGGGTGAGCATGGCAATGCCTAGGATACACCAACTTCTTAAAAACGGCTCTGACTTGGAGAAGTTCCTGCTGGAGTGGATAGTAGGACCACAGCCCATGGGAATCTCCACTATGCTGGATACAGATGTGGCTGATCCTGGGAAGCGGTGGTGGGTCACCACGTAACCTCCTGAAAGGACTGCCAGAGGTTTTACTTGAAGGAAAAGCATTCTGTGCTGGAGTTTGGAACGTATCTCACAGATTGTATCACTGCACTTTAAATGTCCATCTGTTGTGCAACACGGTAAGTGGCCTCTGATGATTCAGATATTAAGGAGAAATGAAACAGAGAAATAAATGTTAAAGCTCTAAAACAAAACATACAGGCTTCCTTGAGAACAGTACCAGGCAGCTGTAGAATATTTAGCCAGTGGATGCAGAGATTGGGTTCCTTCTTTGTTCAAGCCAGAGCATGACTTTCCCTACCCCCCACCCCCCTATTTTTCTACTGACTGAATTAGCAAACCATTCTAATCTTGTGGTCATTCCTGAACTGGTATTATATCACACTTAAGTTCAGTGAGCAGTATTAACAAACTTATTAGCTGAAAATTATCTTGTCTACAGATGAAGCAACAAGTAACTTGTTTTTTTACTGCTTATATTTTACTGCTTATATTTGGGCTTGCAAAGGATCACAAGTGTTTGGGCCAAGAACAAAAGTGTCAAGAAAAAAAGCAAGCAAAAGGCAAGGTTGAGATCTCTAATGCAGAATAAAAGTCCACAAAGTCCCACTACAAGAGATTCTAACCATGCTTTTTAATAGCAGCTGAAAAAGGGGGTCACTCAACATGTTAGGAAATTAATTAGGAGTTTTGAGAGCTGACATTTTTAGGTACCTATAGGTGAGTAGAAGACTGAATTTCACAGCTAAACCTATCTGGAATAAACTGATGCACTAAGAAATTACCAAAATTAACCAATTAGTAATTCCTGATGGCTTTGCAAGCCTTCCAGGCACGCAAGGCTGTACAGCCTGCTGGAACAAATGTGACTTGGGCTGTAATCATAATTCTACCTGTGACTCACTGTTGCCCTGAGGAAGTCATTGTGTCTTTCTGGATGCAATAATGACACTGTATAAGCTCATTTGGGCGTGCGCAAGTTCATTAGTTAATGCCTGATATTGCTGTAAAGTGCAAAATGTTTTGTGTTCGGTATTGTTACTAAAGAGGAAATAAACAGGAAACGTCAGGCAGGTAATGTCATCGCTGAGGCACTAGATCCCTCAATGACACGGCCAAGAAAGGCAGTGGCTCGAAGAACAGCATTCTTTATAGCCAGAAACGTCTAAAACCTGGGCTTTCCAAAGCTCTAACACTCTGCTGCTCCCTGTGCCCCATTCCTCCAGTAAGCAGTGGAGCATCGCCTCTACGAAACGCTGCAGCCAGCACACAGACACCCCCTTTAGGGTTTTTTGGTAAGATAATCAAGCTGATCGCCCATCTTCTGATTACTTTTTCTCTGAGTCGAACGCTTTCATCAGTTGGGGTCCGGGGAAACACCCTGACTTATCTTCGTGGAAGCTTTCAGCCTGCGGCCCCGCTTATCAGGGTGCCCCAGCCACGCTGTAAGAGGAAGGGTTGGCTCTGTACAAAGGAAACCCCAGTCTCAGGGTCTCTCTCTGGGGTTCTGCTGACGCAGCTGCACCCTCCGGGACTGGGGAGGCCGGGGAGGCCGGCAGCCTCCCTGTGCGAGCCAAGACCTCTCCGCGCCTAGGGCCACTACCTGAGTGGCTCTGTGCGGGCGAGCAAAGGTCTGTTACAACCGGCCGCAGCTGCCTCGTTCGGCGGCCGCTACGCGCTCGCTTCGTGAGGGACTCAGTGGCAGCGCCCTGCGAGCGGGTGAGGATGCTGAAGTGAGCGGGTTGCCAGGGAAACACCATTCCCCTCCTGGAAACCCGCCGTGCCTGGCCACAGCGCCCGAAAACAACCGTCCGCATGCTGTAGCCTTCACACGGCTACCGGCACTGCTCTGATCGCGGCGTGGCCCTGCGTTCCCAGGGAAACCCAGCGCGCCGCCCCGGCGCTCCTCCACAGCCGGGAACGCAGCGGCCTCAACTCCGGGCACTGCCCGCTTCTATCATGGCGGCGGGAGAGCCGGCAGGCGGAACCTGCTTCGCCCTTTCTTAAGATGGCGACCCCTGACTTCAGTGTGCGAGGAGACCGTTGGTGACACCTGAGGGCAGCCGCTCCCTTCCCTTTAGAAAGATGGCGGCGGAGGGCCCTCGAGCCCCGCCTACTCGGCCCTGCCCACCTATGTAGTCGCGTGATGCTCAGAGCTCG
>VZRI01000450.1:27543-102012 GCA_013397515.1 Upupa epops
CGGGCGAGCGGGATGGGGAGCCGTGCGTCGTTGCTCTGGGGCTCCGTCCTGCTGGGCTGCTGCTGCTGCTGGGGCTCCGGTCCCCCCAGCGCCGACGCTGTTGCGCTGCGAGCGGCTGTTTACGTGCTGGATGATGCCGCCGGGCTCGGCAGGGAGTTCGACGGGATCGGCGCAGTCAGCGGCGGCGGGGTGAGCGGTGCCGGGGGTGCTGGCGGTGGGGTTGGTCTGTCAGCGAGAGGGTTTGATGACTTGGAGAGGGGTCGTGGGACGGCGGGGGTCCGACGTGAGCCCCGAGGGCTGGGGCAGGCGGTCTGGGGGGAGATGAGGGTGCGGGAGGATGCTGCTGCTGGGGCTCCCTGGAGTAGGTGAGAGGGAGGTTGCTGCTGGGGTCTCTGAGGGGGGCTCTGAGGACTCCCCGTGGGGGCAGTGGTCCCGGCTGCAGGGGAGCGGGACCACTGACCCGCTTCGTGCCTGCCCCCTGGCCAGCGGCTCGTGGTGCTCGGGCTACCAAGTGCCAGCTACAGCCTCGGCACCAGCCAGGGGAGCTAAGCCGGGAGGCGTCTTATTGTAAGGAGGCTTCTTGTCTCTATTAGTTTTAGAGCGCTGGGTGAGCCAGGGGGCGATCAGATCCTTTCTCATGGTCCGGCGAGCGGACCGTGGGATCCTAGAATCCTTAGGGATCGGAAGGGACCTCCAAAGATCATCCAGTCCAGTCCCCCTGCCACAGCAGGATCACCCAGACCCAGTCACACAGGAACACAGCCAGGCGGAGCTGGAACGTCTGCAGAGGAGACTCCACAGCCCCCTGGGCAGCCTGGTCCAGTGCTCCGCGAGTCCTTAGCCATTCGTCGCCCTGCTGTGTTGCTCGCCCTGCCTAGCTGCCACGGTACCCCGTGAGCCCCACTGACTTCGGTGTAAGGGTAGCCAGAGCGGAGGGACTGGGATAGGGCTGGCAGGCTGGGAGTTTGCAGCAGGTCTCCTGCTTCTCAGGAGGAAATTGCAGGAAACCGGAGTACGAGGCAATTGTACTGTGTGAAATCAACAACACACAGTCGAAGGGTCAGCAGGAGTGCTTGCAGAGGCTTAGCTGACTTCCTGGTGCTGTAATTGTTGAGCTACGTGCGAGCCCTGGACTGACAAACTGTATATATGTGTATGTTATAATGTTTTCTTTACATTTTAGGCAACATCTAGGCTCCTGGTGAACTACCAAGAACCTTATCGCTCGCAGATTTTAGATTATCTATTCAAGGTAAAGTTGTTTTCACTGCTATGCTGATGTCTAATGTAATGCAGAATTTCTTACTGGGTTGTTGGTACTTCTGTGATGTATTCAGTAGTACTTGAAATCAGACAACATCCCGGTGGTCTTTATCAGAACCCTAAGCTGTAGCTATTGTTTGTGACAGCCAGTGTGTTGTTCCACAACAGTTTTCTTCAAATTACTGTCAAAATTCCATTTATCTTTTCACGGTATGTTTTCAGCAAACATTTGGAGAAGATTCTGTGGCTAAAACGAATGGTTTAGGTGTTCTTAGTGGTTGCAGGGTGTGAGTGTTTGAGATGGTTCTGAGGTTTTTGTGAGTATGGACTCATGCAGTGCAAAAAAGGCTGTGCAGACTGCAGCATTTCAGTAGCCTGTGTATTCTGAGCTAGTCCCAAGTGCAAGTGCAGTTACTTTACATGGTGTGTGAACGTTATTGTTTTGTAAGCTGCTTGAGTTAGCAAGTGTAACCTGTGCAGTTACCCAACGTAATGCATGGTAAGGCTATTGCACCGGGCATTAATAACTTGTTCTGCTTTTGGCGGTGTAAATTGCTCTGCTGGAAGAGGATGCCATGTCACTTTCAAGTCATGCAATCCAGATGGCTGGAGGGGAAGGATTTTACTGTGTAGTTTGAAGAATTAATTTTAAAGTGTAGAGTAAAGCATAATATGTGACCGGGGGACTAAACCCTATTGTTTTCAGAGATCAAAGCTGTATGTTATCAGTTTTCTGAAGGAATCAAAAGGCATGTGGTGTGGTAAAAGATAATCTAGCTGAGAGGTGAATATTTGACGTGTTCCTTCATCAAAGCCTTTTAACATATCACAAGATATCTGCAAGGGGTATGTACACCTTGCTCTTCCTGTCTTAATGCCAGTCAGATGTCACGATGAGGATGGGAGAGCAAATGAGTTAGAAATTTAAAGTCAGAACTGACAGAGAAAGGTAAATTGGAAGTATTTGCTTCTCTCTTAAAAGAACAAAAAGTCCAAACCTTGTAAGCCAAGCAATCCATTGTTTACATAGCACACATTTTCAATCAGTCTGTCTGTCTTTCACTTTAGAGGGGTTTTTTTTTTTGAAGCCAGAATTATACTTGAGGAAATTCATGGAGGAAACCAGCTGATTAACGCTTATTAAAGTAATGATTAGTTGTAACTTCTGGCTTGAGCAACTCGTAATCCACTAATGACTCTAAGAACATACAAAGAAATTAATGAGCTTGAATTTTATATTCTGCTGCAACAGCCAGATGGCAGTGGAAGAGGATGGTAGACTAAGTGGCCACCAGTGCTGAGGGGTTTTTTTTCCTCTCTTGCCTTTCTGCCTGTAGTTAGCAGATTATTTTTGACCTCTGCATGTGCTCTTTCCCATGAACAGTGTAACCCTTTACACCAGAGAATACATGATTTACACAATTATTAACTCCAATAGTTCAATTTTAAGACAAACCTGATTTCTAGTAACATTAAAAACACTGAGGTTCCTCATGTAGTGCATGTTGTGCTTCAGTATTTCCTTAAGCTTAATCAATTGAAAACCTGCACAGCTGAGGAGTGTCTTTAGCAGTTTAAGAGTAAAACTGGTGAAAGATAAATGTACAGTTAATTTTGCTCAACTTTTGTTTGAAGCAGAGAATTGTATTGTCTGTCATCACAGCTGTTTAACAAAGTAGTCTTGAATTTTTAGCATTGTTGAATTTGTACATGTGTTTATTGCATTCTGTTAACAGCGGGATTCTTTCTGGTTTTCTTCCTTGTTTTCTTTTTCTAGCCAAATTTTGGTGCTTCTTTACATATCCTCAAAGTAGAGATTGGAGGTGATGGACAATCAACAGGTAGGGATTTTGTCTGAACACAGTTGAACTTCTCATTGTGGTGATTCTGTGAGTGACAATTGCTGCACTTTACCTTCAGAAATGGCTAGTAACTTGTAGAGGAGAAATTGATGCTAACCTTCTTGAGATGGTTCTTACTATTATGGCCAATAGGTTGCATTCTGGGGCAAATGAGTTCATCCTGCTTCCAAGATTCTGGAAACTGTAGTAGCTTTCTGAATTACAGAGCATTTCACACCCACCAGTTTTGCAGTGTCAGCTCTAAAACTTGTGTAGGGTTAGCTTGTTAACTCTTAAAAGCATGCAGGTGAGAAGACAGCTGAAACTGTGGGTGTGATTTGCCTAGTCCACAGTGTCTGCATGTGGAAGAAACAGTGATCAATTGTGATCAGAACCTGAAAAGCATAAATAGATCACAATTTGTATATTTTTTTCCCCAGAAATAAGTCTTTATGACATTGAGAATAGACTTCAATCCTGTGCAATAGTAAGCAAGGACAGGACCTGTCTTTCTTGCATTTTATATGTATTCTTTGAAATGCCTCTGATTGTGTAATTAGGTGTCTTTCTCCTTTAGTTCACATTCCTTAAGAAAAATGAATGTGCTGAATAGTACTGCACTGGGTTGAAGAGCTCGGTGTTTGATAAATGAGTTGCTGGTTAGAGGAGAATGGAGTTGCCTTCATGCAGGCAGAGACCTTCTCAAATACTCTTGCTGCTGGCTAAGGGGAAGGTTACATACTTGAGTGGTGGCTTTCCAGATTGAAGAACAGTGGTAAGATGCATATGTCTTAATGAACTAGTCTGCAGGTCTTATTCTTACCCCAGAGATGTGATCAGGAGTCTGTTCATCTATGTCTGACAAAGACCTTCCAAGCAGTCACGTGTCATTAAAGCAAAAGGAAAAAGATCAGTCCTGTTTTCTATAATGAAACGTGCTGTTTCATCAGGCTTCAGTAAAAGAAAAGACTCATCAGAAGTCATATCCAGGACAATTAGGCATGTAGTTTAGCATTCGTAATTGCTGCAGTTGCATGCACAAGCTATCACATTACTTTTGTGCTTAATTACTTCCTGTGCATTTTTTGTGGTGCCCTTCTGTACCTTTGCATAAGAGAATTCAGAGTGTAGCCTTTGATCCCCAAACCATCCTGCAGCCATGGAATACCATGGAAATTATCAACTGGAGCTTTCCCTATAAAAATGACAATTTTCCTGTCACTGAAGAGTGTCGTGGCAGGGCCTTTCTTTTCTCTGCCTGTTTGTTCTGCTTGCACAGAATAAAAACCCCCAAGAATTTACCTTTGTGTTTTGTTTCAGTTATCCTGCCTGTGCAAATGTTTTTGTAACTTTCCTAGTGGGTGTTGGGACTGAGGAAATCGTGGGTGTATTTAGTATTATCACAGGTAGGCATAAAAATGCTTAACTGTGACCTGTAAAGCAGGCATAGCCCCTTCAAAGTAATAATAAAAAGAAAAGCTGTGTTAACAAGCTAAGAATCAAGGGTAACGAGTCCTTTGTGTTCCTTCCTACCACTGGTTTTACTTTGAAACACATACCAGAGGCAGTGTGAACCATGCTGGAGATATGTGCTTGCATGCTGTGGCAGTGAGCAATGCAGACAACTTTGTAATGAGCAACAGCTTATGACACAGCAGATAATTGTGAGCTACCTGTCCTCTTCCTTCCTAGACGGTACCGAACCCTCCCATATGCACTATGAGAATGATGAGAACTACTTCCGGGGCTATGAATGGTGGCTGATGAAAGAAGCTAAAAAGAGGAATCCCAAGATTAAACTGATTGGTAAATAGTTCCAGGCTTTAAGATTTAATGCTTTCCCTCCCTCTAGCTAAATTGCTTATCTGACCCTAAAGTAGCATGGAAATTTTAGAAGGCAGCTATTTTGATGTTGTAGGAGGCAAAGTAGAATCCCTAACATTTGCTAAGCTTGCCTTGATGCTTCACCTTTGTTTGCTGTGTTTCACTTGGTTAACAGCAGTACAGCATTCTTGCATTCAAGAGACAAGCATAACAGGAATGTGTGTGAGAACACAGGATGAGAAACGAGTCTCGAGCCATTTGCTTGTGTCATGTAACAGTGCTTGGGCTGTCTCGGTGATGAACGTAAATGAGTTACCATCAGAGCTGAATTTCTAAAAGATAGAGTTAAAAATTAGGATGGATAGAGAAAACTTCACGAGAATTGTAAATCTGTAAATCTTATACAAATCACAATTATATTAAATGTGTACAGCGTACGTTCTTGATACAAACTCATCACCCCATTCCCACTACAGTGGTTCTTGTCTTCTGCTCTGTTTTACGTACGTACTTGAACTGTAAGAGGATTTCACTCTCCTTGTTTTTATTGTGGGTTGTGTGTGTGCTTTGACAGCATAAAGATTTTAATTGGAACACTTATAAAATGTATTTCACAGGAAATAAGGTAGCTATCAATTTAAAAGAATCTAATCCCCCCTCTTCCAGGGTTCAGGCTTTGCCACAGGGTATGAATTGATGCAGGATTTGCTAGTCAGATTCTGTCAGCCTGGCACGGTGGAAAGCAGAAAGCTTTCCACCTGTGACTAATTGCAATTATTAATGACTTTGTTCTTCCAGCTTTCAGCAAAGGTAGGAGGATTTGCCTGAGCCTATGGTGTCTTACCCAAAGTCAGCCAAAAACTTCGCAGCATCTGCTAAGTTGTTGTTTCCTGCAAGATGCAGTGATGTAGACCAATCACATGGATCACAAATCCATTTGTTTTTTGTTTCCTCTTTCCAGGTTTACCTTGGACATTTCCAGCATGGATAGGGAAGGGTGAAAACTGGCCCTATGACTTTCCAGATGTCACTGCTTACTACATTACTTCTTGGATTTTGGGAGCTAAACAGTATCATGATTTGGACATTGATTATATTGGGGTTAGTAAAGCAAAATGTCCTGTATACTTTATCTATTTTAATTCCTCTGACCTTTGTCTTGTTGATTACTGGGGGAGGGGGACAGGAAGATAAATTGCAGTTTCATCATCTTCTGAGGCAAGGGGAACGGCAGAAATGAAGTTAGTTGTAGTCTTTGTGCAATAATCACCTTTAAAGCAGAACCAGTGCACAACACCTGGTCTCCTGCCTTCCCAGTTCTTGAACAAAGTTACCAGACAATTTGCCTGTTCTGAAATCTGTTTTGAGTCTTGGACTTTTAGTTTTCTGCCTTGCTTGTTCTGTTTGGTTTTCAGCATTTACCACCCTAACAAAAAGCCTTAGTTGAGGTAGAGTCTGTGGAGATCAGTTAACATGGTGTGGCATAAAATATGGTCACCCCTGCAGAAGGGCAAACCTCTGCAACTCGATGCATTACTTCTGCTAGATACAGGGGCATGTGTTACAGTGCGTTCTGACTACTGCATTGTGGAACAGTGTGTAAGTAGTGAATGAATGTCTGGGGAAAAATGGCACTGTTTGGAGAGGAGAGAGTAGCAGGTGATCTGCAAAAACACTTCAGGTTCACTGTTTGACTAAGCTTCAACATTCTTAATTCTCATTAAGAAAATGTTTGGCTTGGACTCCTCTAAAATCAGCCCTAAACTTACTGAAACACTTTTTTTGGAGTTTTAAGCATTTTGATATGAGATAGTTTATTAACTGATGAAAAGCTGAAAATCAGTGCAGCAGTCTGGAGGAAACCACCTTCAATTATGGTCCCATCCCTCCAGGGAACTCTGACCTTTCTGCTGTAACGTGGGAACGTATATCTGATGTACTTCTCTGGAATGTTGCTGACTTCAGCTGTGTCAGTAAAGCAGAGGTGCTTCAGCAATTTGACTGGAGGGATGAGGAGAACAACTGCTGTTAAATTTTATGCTTTCTCTGCTCTTAAAGTAGAATATAAGTTCTGTAGTTTACAAATGTGAGTAGTGTCTGTCTTCTTTGCTGTTCATGTTGTGCTTAGAAAAAGAGACATTCAGAAGGTTTCTGACTCTTCTATTGGCCAAGATATTTTGTATATAAGACCAGCAATTCTGCTTTAGAAGTTTGAGCCTTGTTTGCCTTAAACATTCTGCCCATAAAAGAAGGGAAATCAAGAGCAACAGGAACAAGACAGTTTTGAGTCTGTTTACTCTGTGCTGTAGCTGTGTTGTGTTTTCAAGTATGAATAGAGTCCTGTGTCAATTAGAATTGTCATAGAATAACAGTCTGAGACTGAATGGCTATAAGACCCATTCACTGTGACCACACCTTGAGGCCACTGATTTCTAATAAACTGTAGAGCTGTTGGTAGTAATGTCATGTGTAACACTGCCACCATTGTAGAGCCCAAGCATCTCTTGAGTTCTCTTCAGCAAGAAGGCAGTCAGTAGACCTTAGAGGTAGATAAACCAGCAGCTATTTTGAACTTTCATACAGAATTTTCAGCTGAAGAGCTGATAACCAAACCAACCAGAGCACTTTCTCTATCAGACTGGAACTGTGGGGTTCATTAATGGATTGTATAATTTTACCATATGCATAAATAAAACATTAATTATGTATTGCCATATCCTCAGTTTCCTAAATGGCTTTTTACTTTGCATTTACAGATATGGAACGAAAGGGCATTCAGTAGCAAATACATTAAGGTATGTTATTTTTCTTATATACTGTTTGTTATCATATGTAAACAATTAGCTTTTCTGAATTTGCTTAGAAAAGGGACCTTAATTGTGCAACCACCTCACTTACTGAGCTGTTTTTCCTGGAGCTGCAGACATGGAGTGCTAACAAGATCAGATCTCTCAAGTATTTTTTTGTGAGTGCCTGAAACTGCTGTTCTGAACTTAAAGCATGTCAGGCTATGCTAAATGTTTAACACCTTTATACTTGTGTGGAAGCTCCAGCTGATGCTACTGAAATCCTACAAACTCAGTATTTTCACACTGGCTTGGATATGGCTGTTGGTCCAGAATCTAGAATTACATGAAATTCAGTAGCAAAGTTCCAGGGGAGGTATTAACCTACAGCCTTGCTATCAAACTCCAGGTTTTTATTTCACAGAAAAAGATAAGTTAGTCTCTGTGTTTTAGGCTGTGCAAAATTCAGTACCATCTGTCGTGAAAGAATTGGAGGAACACAGTCTTCCATGTAACCAAATTTGAGATAACTCTAGTATCTCTGACTGCTGCCTGCTCCAGCTGCCCCTCTGCTTTTCTTTGTAAATGTCCTTCTCTTTCATCTGTTGAAGTGGAATCTTAAGTACAAGCACTTGCTCTGCTTGTTTCCCTGTTGCTGCTTTGGGGCTAAGAAGCAATGGCATACCTCTTAGCTAATAAGAGTGAAATTGAGTGTGTACAGAAGCTGTTGATACCTGGATAAAAAAACCAAACCAAACAACTTGGCAGGAATTGGACCCATCTACCTGTCAGTAAGCGGCTATTAGACAAGTTTCTGTTCTTTTAGCTTGTTTACTTTGGATGAGATTAGTCCCATCGTTTGTCCTTGGCAACTTATGGGGTTTTTTTCCAGTTATTAGCTGTACTAGAATGATGCAGGAAATTGTTCTGTAATTCTTCTATAAAACATTGACTTTTAACGTTACAGTTCATAACAATCTCTGTAGCAGTCACTTTTGTTTTCTGCAGCACTTTGACCATGAAAGGGCAGGAAGCTCTGTGCTGGTCAAGTACTTTGTGCAAAGAAAGATGAATACCTTACATGCAGTTTTAGTGGTTTCTGGTTAACGAATATCTTTACCAACCATGTGTTGGTAAACAATGTCCACTGGCACCACAGCAACGTAGTTTCCAAGTCTTGGCCCTCTTAGACCAAATTCTGTTAGGTCACAACTAATTTCACTAAAGGTATTTTCTAGGTTCTTACTTTTATTGATTCTAAAGTATTAATTCATGTGGAAAGAGGTTAGCCTCAGAGTTTTCAGAGCAACTTACAGAATCCCTTCCAGATGGATAAATAAACTGAGATATGGGAAGATCAGGGTATTTTGGCATCTATGTCAAGGTATCTTCTTTTCTTTTCTTTTAGAAACTGGTTTTCTTGGGTTCTTTATGGATGGCTTAGTTCTGTACTGTGTTGCCTGGAGGGTTTCTGATCTGTTTGCCTTGGCTTCCTTATATGGGGAGCACAAATGTAGAAAACAAATGTTGAGGGTAGGTGTGGCATTGTACTTGTCAGCTTTTTAAATGCTGTTGAACTTGGACTCAACGTTTGGCTTCTAGAAGTAAATGTTTAGTTTAAAATTTGATCCTAACCCAGTATATTTGATGAGAACATAACTTCATAAAAGGCTATTTAACGCCTGCTCTGCCGTTCTCTCACACCCTGCAGTGTCACACAGCATCTATTCTCTAATCAGTAGGGCAGTTTTCTTTGCAGTCTGCCACTGTGAAAAGGTTTAATTTCTGAAGTGTCCTGCTGCACACCGAACCTTTTCTGTAAGGCATGACAAATACATGACTTATCTACTACAAGCTCTTACTTGTCTTGCTAAATTTTCACTTGTAAGAAGCTACTTTAGTTACTTCATTCACTAAGGCACTAGTTATGTTTCTTATTATGTGGCAAAAATGAAACCATTGCTTATAAATTCATATTCAGGAAGATCTTTCTCCTTCCAATTCTACCCCATGCTTAATGCTAAAATTTAGGAAGTATCTATAAAAACATGAATACTGGGTGTTTTGCACAAATCGTTGTGGACTGCATTTTGAATGTCTACAGTTCTGCGACCTTGCTGCTTATCTTCCAGCATACTTATCTTAGTCACACTTTCATCACATTTATCTTTAGAGCTTCTGAGCTATTTGTGTGCTTAGGCAGTTTTTCTGAATGTCGAGCCAGCTATAAGGCTTTGAATTCCAAGGACCTTGCTTGGAAGTATGTCTTTCACGATGAATTTTTCTTCTGGTCAGTTCCACATTTCAGAGCCTTCAAGAGAGCTTCATTGCTGCTTTCTTCTCTTCTTAAGAAATTTTCTGTCATTTAGATGGAGGATTTCATTGTCCCCAGCACTTGGAGTTCACTTTGTGTCCTTATTAGATGACATATCAAAATAACTGCTCCCTGTTCTCCTTCATGCTGCTGGAGTGCTGTTACAAGGAATTACTGAAGGATTTGTACCTACTGATCTTCAGAGGGTTGGAGAAAATCTTTCACATACATGCTTGCATATGCACAGGACATAGCACATCATTCCTGTGTAGCCAAGGTAGAAAAAAGGAATTTAGATTGTAGACAAAAGTCTTTTTTCACATGAAAAAACCTGCTGAAAGTGCTTTTTAGGATTTGTAAAATTTTTACTGAGTGCTCAGATGAGGTGTGATTGTATAACACTGGCCTGAATAGACCTGGTCCATTTCTAGCTGCTAGAACTGGCTTTATTTTGCCTGGGTATATTTTGTCTAAGAATTTCCCCAGGCAGATGTGAGATCCCTATCATCTTTGCCAATGAAATCATGAGAAGAAGCTGGAAAGACAGATTAGGAGTTCTCTTCTGCTGGCATGTTTGAATTCAAAGTTGTCTGCCCTTGGTTTTGTTGTAAATAGGTGGTTTCAGGTTTGTGCATTACATTCCTAAAAACTGGCAGGACCTATGAAAGCCAAATAGTGGGTAAAGTGAAATATGAGACACTGAAAACATCAAGGATGTCTTTTTTGTTCAGTAAAATAGCCCATGAGAAGAATCTTACCTTTGACAGATACTTGTCAAACGTCTCTGTCCTTGTAGAGTACTGGATGGCTGCTAGGTCTTCTGTATTTTAAGACTTCAGTTCCTGTTTTCTCAATATACTTTTTGAGGATTAAGGTAACTGCAGTTTCTGATCGTTGGTGGAGGTATGTCCACTGCCACTTTCCAGCCAGTCATTTCCAGATGAACTTGATGCAACTGATTTTGCCTTAAATCCATTACTTGTAGCCCACATGGGACTGGATGATCTTTTGGGGTTGCTTCCAATTCATAATGTTCTGTTCTGTGACTTGGTCTGGGTGATCCTGCTGTGGCAGGGGGATTGGCCTAGATGATCTTTTGAGGTCTCTTCCGATCCCTGTTGATTCTATGTTGACTATGCTAGCATATTTGGTGTGAGAAGCCCGTTTTTGTTTAATGTCATGGATAACCCTTCATTCTCAAAAGCACTTACAAATTTTGTCTTATTTGCCATTCTGGATCTCCTCTGAGAAGTGAGAAGTTTCTTATCCGTCTTAGTCCGAAGATGAATGATTCCACTGACAACTCCTCCAGTTCTAAAATTGTTTTCAGACTGAAATTTTCATGTTGCCTGCTTGGTGAAGGCTGTACTTTAAGTGGTGTTATCTGTTACTAAGGTACTTCGACAATCTTTGGACAGACTGGGGCTAAGGAACATTGGCATCATCGCTGCAGATGGAGACTGGAACGTTTCAAAGGAGATGGTAGTTGATCCCTATCTTAATGATGCTGTTGAGGTAGTCGGGTAAGTGTGGGAGAACAGAGGAGTTTGATGTGTAACTTATTATTGCATTTTTTGTAAGTCTTCATCTCCACTTTGAGAAGCCATAAATTCTTATTTCATACTTCCTAGCCATTGCCAAGTTTTTCATCATCATGCTTTGTCCAGTGGTAACTGACTGACTATACTCCTATTTCTTGTCTTCCTCTGTCTCAGTTCAGTGCATACACAAGGTGAAGTTAGTCACTCTTCCATTGTTTCTTCGAAGCTGTTTATTAGGCTTCTTATCTTAGCACTAGGAGACTTCCAGCTAATCTGCATGTGGGTCTTTGAAGTCAGAAAAACCTTAGAACTGAATTCTTACTCTGCAACTGGATTTAATATCGGGGAATCTTGAACTTTCACCCTGGAACTTTACATCCTCTCGGTGTTCTCTGTTGTGCATCCTTCCCTTAATACTTTTCTTGTCATGTTCTAAAGCTAGGGGTTTCTGTCTGTTGCTTTTGTCTGACAGCAGGTAGTGCTAGAAGTGCACACACAGTAAAGCAGAGGCTAAAACAAGCATCCAGAGTTTGTTTTTAAACAAATGCTGTTTCAGTTGTAGGAATGCCTACTCCTGTAGTCCCGGTTGCCATTTACTGGACTATATGCCTGAATTCTCGCTCCTGTTTTCTCACTATGTCCTGTCCACTCCTTGATACTTACACTGCTGCTCTTGATCACTTGGTAATCTGATTTCTTACAGCTAGAAATAGGTTTTTAAAAACTGTAGCATGTTCCCAGTGGAAATGGCCTATGTGTGTACCTTTGTTCATGCATCTGTTAACCTGCTTACCTCTGCTCTTAACCATGCGGTGGTAAGAAGAGTCTTGTGAGCCCTACATCTGTATGTAAGGGGGTGAGATATGCTAATGACCATTAAAGCTAATGCATGGTTCAAAGCTTACAGGAAGTCAATTAAGCAGGGATTTTATAAAGAAACTGCTTTCATCTGTGTTGATCTTCTACACACTGATCACCTGCGAGGAGGCTGGAAATACCAGTTATAATGCCAGTATTGTGTAACTCACTTAGTTTATGACCTTAAAACCTTCTTAGGTTGGGCAAGACTTGCACTTCAGCAAGCTGCAGTGCATTAGGAAATGCTTTAGCTGTGATTTCTGTGCTGAGGGAACTCGCAGAATGCACACTGCGTGTACTGCATGTGTGGTTCTTGCAAGCTTGACAGAATCAAGGTTGAGAGTACCTGGTTTTGTCTGTAACCTTTAGGACTATGGATATGTTTTAGTTGTTCTTTAAGATGAAAGTTCTTTTTGACAAGTTTTTCTTGAATGTGATTTGGGTTTTTCACCAATTCACCTGCCCCCTGATCACAAGAAATGAAGAGCAGGAGACTTTCTTATGCAGTAGTGCTGTTATCTATCAAGAAATTAAGGTTATAACACCAAGTTTCTCAAGCAGCGCTGGCTTTAAGGTGCGGACTACCGAACAGAGGTTTGTAAGAAATTGTGTTTCCGTATGTTGAAGCTGATCAGATTCCTGTCAGGCCAGTTTTTCCAGCCCTCCTTTTCAGCATGTAAGACTTGCTGGTTCACCCACATAGACAACTCAGCTGCTAATTGCTAAAGCCTTTAGCCTTTGTGTCTATGTTAAGTCTGCACACCAAGGCAGGACTTAATCTGATGTCAGATGCAACAGGATGGTGCAGCGTGTTTAGTCAAAATCCTTAAGACTTTGGGGCAGGAAGCCATGCCGTTTCAAGCTACTGTCAGACCTCCCATGAGCTAATTCGTTCTTGTTGTGGAAAATCATCTCTTGCGGTATATTTTGCTGCAGGTAGTGCCCTCTGTTAGAGGAGATTGTGTATGGTAGGTATGTACAGAAAGATTTGAAGGTATGTAGGTGCTTGGTGTTACCTGAATTGACAAGTCCAAGAGATGCCATTCAGGGACCTCTGAACTACATCAAGAAACAACATCACTGGACTTGGTATTATGTGGTACTCTATTTGTTTCATTGCCTTTCAAGGTTTTAAAGGCTCTAGGGCAGTGTCCAGTGGTTGCAATTTCAAAGTGTGCCCTAGAATTGGGGTTGAGGAATAAGGTGTATGTGTGTCTGGGGTTTTTCTTGGTTGTGTTTATTCTTTTTAGAAAGAGCTGACCTAATTTCTATTGTTTCAACGTTAAACTGAATTAGTTGATCAGCAGGGAGAACAAACTTCTTAACTCAATGTTTACTTTCAGAAGGGTTAGGAGTTTTAATTCTGTTGTCATTGACCTTGTGTGTTGTCCTTGCTGCTTAACCCTCAGCATTGTAATGTGTAAATGACTGATACGGAAGCAGTGCCTTGCATGAAGTGTGTTCAGCTTTGTGTTTGTCTGCAGTTATGTGTGTGTAAGACAATATAAATGCTATTTTTAATTGTTCCTATTGTTATGTCTTGGGGGGTTTTATATGATCGAGGGAGGAAGAAAGTGGTGTTCTCTGAAGGCACTTTGTGCTTGACAGTCTTTTGTTTGGTATAACGGTTGTTGTATCACAAGAATTGGAATGTGATTTGGTCTGAAATAC
Organism: Upupa epops; assembly: GCA_013397515.1. Lineage (NCBI taxonomy): Eukaryota > Metazoa > Chordata > Aves > Bucerotiformes > Upupidae > Upupa > Upupa epops. The sequence continues at coordinate 41,642 of VZRI01000450.1, forward strand.
GCTCAGATAGAACTGAAGAAGATGCTGCCTTTCCCAACAGAAATTTGACCGTTTGAAAACACGTTTTTTTATTTGTTCCTTCTCTCTGTTCTTTGCTCTTCTCTCTTTTTTTTCCCCCCCAAGCTGTTGAGATACACATTGGATAAGCACGATCTGCAGCAGGTGAGGATCATAGCCAGCGATAGACTGTGGGAGCCCATTTCCTTTGTCTTGCTGCTTGACTCTGAGCTCCATGGAGTGGTCGATGTGATTGGGTAGGGGGCTCTCTCTGTTTTTCTTCTTGGTGGTTTGTTCATAGTTTGTCTTCATCTCACTTATTTGTAACTTGCACAGCCAAAGTTGTACATCTCTGTACTCTCCTCTGCAATGAAAGGAGTGATACTACAATCCTTCCTCACTAACCATATCAAACCTGCATGGGTGATTGTCCTGGTGACAGCCTTGACCCCTTAATTGAACCCTAAGTCTCATATCATGTCCTAGGAGGATTCCTACTGGCTGTGGTTGCACCTTTGGTGCACTGAAGTCTTTTGGGACAGCCTGTTTATTCTGTGGGTTGTTTTGGTTCCTGTGTTTGATATGCAGAAAGTGCTTTGACCTTACAGCTTTGTACACAACTTGTATTTTTACTGGTCTGTTAAAGAAATGGATGTCATCTAGAAACAAACTGGTCCTGTGATTTTTATTATTAAGTGCATTAACGTGTTGTTTTGATGAGAAGATTCTTTATGGAAAGCATGCAAACAGCTGAATTGTTTTTCTAGCTCTGCATTTCATATATGAGGCTAATATTCAGGAAAAGTAGCAGTCTGAGATTGATTACTGACTTGTCTGCTGAATTTGAAATGTCTGAAAGACTTGCTCATTACCTTCTCTTTTTACTGTAGCTCTAAATTTTGATGATTAGGTTCCCTAACCTTGCCTGACCAAGTCAGAGGCTTCAGTTGTGGCTGACTGTTGCTGCACCTTGAGTCTTTTTCATTCATTTCTATATCTGACCTATAGGAGATGTAGAAGTGAAGTCTTTCCTTCCAAACACAGATGGGCACACAGTGCCTCACTCTCCCGTTCTGAACAGCAACAAGTTTTCTGTGAGTTTTTCCTAGGTGGAGTGTTTGATCACATGTGGACCAACAAGTGAAAGCCACTCTGAATTCCCTCTGACCCACACACTGTAAATCTCATGATCCCCGTGAAGTGAGCGTGCTTCCTTTCTGGGTTTTGGCAGCTACTAGTGTGCATCTTCAGTCACTCCCTGAAGCCAAACTGATTTTCACCATTTGAGTAAGACAATAGTAATGAGTTAAGAAGCTATGAAGGTTTTCCATCCCTACTCTAGTCTCTACTCCCTGTTAGAGAGATGATATTCTTCTCTAATGGGTCATCAGTTGGCTACTGGACATTTAGTAGAGCACATCTCATCAGGGTATCTTCTACAAACAATTTTTAAGTTGTTTTTATTTGAAACTATAAAAAACGTTCCAGATAACCAAAGTTTTACACAAATGCATGTGAAAATCAGTTTTGGACTCGGTAGCATAATTTGTGACATGTAAGGTCTCTTACTGGACAAGCTGGATGGGAAATTGGTTAAAGCTCTACTGCTTTTCTTTTATTTTGAACTATTTGCATGCAGGCTTCATGTGCAACATCCTGTATTAGCTGGAAATCAGAGGGAGCCCTGAAGATACGCTGTGAAATTATTAATAGCTGTTCACTCACATAGGAATGACCCAGCTCACAAAAGCTCTTTGTAATGTGGTATTTCCAAACAGCTTTTCAGAGATATTGTCATTGCATCAATTTTATGATGAATTATTAATGGGAATTACTCCTACTCTGAACACATTTCAGTTATGTTTTTGCTCTTGAAGGCTTTTTTCAAGGATGGCCTTGCTAATTCCATGGCTGCTTGCAGGAGTACTTTAGACATGCTACTTATTTATAACCAGTTTAAATAGAACTTGTTCAAACCAGTTAGATTTTTGCATGCTGTACAGGTAGAGACAAAGCTCTTCTGATTCTGTTTGTCGAAAATTCCCCACCTACCCCCTCTTCCTGCTGTTCATTGAAAGTTCATTGAAAGAGTAAATGACATCACTAGAAAGGGTCGGTGAGTTCAGGAATAGCAATCTTCAGTTTCACCTAATATGAACTTACTACTCCAGTAGGTGACAGTGCTGTCCTTTCAATTAGAGGCATCGGTGTTCTTAGTGTTTAGATGGCTGTTTTGTGGAAACCCAGGCCTTTTGAAGAAATGGATTAAATCTGATTTTACCCAAGAAAAGTGATTTTGTGACATTTCTGCACGATGGAATCACTCCTGTGAGAGTGGGAGTTGGGTCTCTTCCAAGTCCCTCCCAGTTCTGTGTGTTGATAAAAGCATGAGCAGTAGAAAAGGCGGCGGTGCTAGCTGATGTTTTCTGTTATCTAGAGATGTTTTAGACACTGATATTTTTCATAAACTCAAGAAAGTAGTGCTTTTCTGCAAAGTTTATTGTGGTGATGGTATTATATAGGCAGACCTTTTCAAAGGTGTTTTTAATTGCTACAGCCTTGTGCTGATGTGGAAAATGCTGCTACTGCTCTCTATATTTTCCCCTTCCTCTCCTTTGGAATGATGCTATGTGTAACCCAAAAAATAATAGCATGTTGTTTTGATTGTTTTAAGCTGGTTATCCTAAGGAAGTCACTGAGAATTGTGTGAAACAGCATTTACAGTCTATAAGCAACAAGAGCTTTTCCTAATTAATCTTACTTTGTTAGTACAAGTTGAGCTGCCCCACACAGGCAGCTGTGGATGTTTTTGCTGTTGGAGTTACACTGCTTCATCATAAACTTAATCTCATAATAGTAAATACTTCCAAACTACAGCTAGAGGCCCTGATGATGAAACAACCATCTGCTGCTTCCAGAGAGATTGCAGCATGAAGGGAATATGAATATGGTAAATGACAGTGGTTTGAACAATATCAAATGGTAGTAATAGGTGGCTGTTGGGAAATTCTTCTCTTGCAGTGCTAAGAGTTTTAAACTCATGCATCACTTTTCTTGTAATTTTGTTCCTACTATTCCCTTTCTCTACCAAAATCCATTCATTTTCTCCCTCTAGTGATAAACATCACTTTTCTCTCTTTGCAGCAGTGTTCTGCAGTGTCTCTGACTGCTCTTTTGAACAGAGAATACAGAATCTCACTGCTTCTGCTGAAGCATCGTGTCTATAAGACCAACCCCTAAATTTTACCCCAATTCAGCTTTTCAGGCAGCAGGAAGGGTAGGTGATTAGAAATCTATAGCTTTTCTCAAAACATGACCCAGATACTCAGGTCTCTCCCAAGGTAGTGGTTCCTGAGCGAACCACTTACTTGGGTAGTCACTCCATTGTGAAGCTTTCCTTTCCAGTGAACTACCAAGATGGTTTCAGTACTGGAGAGGCAGTTTAAATGGTTTGGAAACAGCTGATGTCCTGTCCTCTGCTGCACACCTTCTGTTAGTTGTTGAGGTTATAAAATGGCACGAGATGTCTAAAAGAGGGCTGTTGCAAGATCAGTGTTTTTTAAAATGCTAATCACAGAGTGCAGCAAGGTCAGCAGGTACTGGGTGTGAAAGTCTTTGCTATCAGCCTACAGCAAATGTTTATTTTGTGGGTGGGTTTTGTAAAGTCAGTGCTATTTGGTTGTTGTTTTTAAATAAAGTTTACAGAACACAGAATTATCATGCTGGGAAAGGTCTCTGGGGTCATCACGCCCAGCCTATGAACTGGCATCACCACAATAAGCTAAGCAGTAATAAACAGACTTTTCTTAAACACCTTCAGGGATGAGGAATCCACCACCTCCCTGGGCAGCCCTCATAGAAAGGGCTTCCAACATCCAACCTAATCCTCCCCTGGCACAGCTTCAGGCTGTACCCTCTTGACCTATCACTAGTTGGCTGGGAGAAGTGCCTGACCCCCATCTGACTACAACCTCCCTTCAGGTAGTTGTAGAGAGTGATAAGGTCCTCCCTGAATCTCCTGTAGGCTAAACACCCCCAGCTTTCCCTCTAGTCCCTTTCCCAGCCTTGTTGCTCTCCTCTGGACCTCTATCTGTTCTTTAAGCAAGGCGCCCAGAACTGCACACAGTACTCGAGGTGAGACCTCACTAGTACCAAGTACAGGGAGAGTCTACTTACTTTTAAAAAAGTTAGTTTTCATATGGAACGGAAGCTCTGCACTCCTTACTCATACCCTGCTTTTTAAGGAGGAACTTAGATACCGTTGAAAGTAAAACAACCTACCCCACCCTCCCTGATAAACAGCAGCCGAAGTGAAAAGCAAATACAGTGTAAGTAGTTCATTCACAGTAATACAAATGGCATCAAATGGCAGAGGGAAAGGTAGTTTCTCAGCTGATGGTGAAGCTTTTGCCTGATTGTGTATCAGTGGGACACAAGGAGAAGGCTGTGTGTGTGCTCTGGGCACACTGAAGCAGTATCCCTCTTCCACTTGCTTTTTTCCTCACTGTAATTTTCATCCTGTTGATCATCCCTAATGGTTCCAGTTTATTTCCATGGCTTTTGTGTCTTTGTGTTGAGTTCCTTTGCTTTTCTCTTACGCAAGTGTAGGCTACCCTGTCTTAGTGTGGGGAATCAGAACTCTATAAAACTTGTTGCTGTGTAATTTTACATAAAGCTCTCTGTTACACCCTGCCCCACCACTTTTTATTTGTCTTTTTCTAGCTTCTCTTTGGCAGGAATGCTAACTCTTGATATTTAAGGAACAGCTTTTCAGGATATGGAGTTTAGAAAGATCAATTACTCCGTCTTTGCTGGCGACAAAAGTTATGCCATTACAAAAACCTTTGCTTGAGGTGAAGGTAATGGTAGTGCTTCCAAGCCAAAGGGAAATACACAGTAATCTGTCCAGCAGCTAAAATCTCTGCCATCTGTTCTCATTACTGAACCTGTTTCTGAAGGACTGGAACACTGGAAAGCAGCCTGTTGTCCAGGAGGAGGAAAATAATGAGAAAATCCCAAAGGCATCCTAAAAAAACTAGTGGCCCTGTTGCAAAGGTATCAGTTGGTCACGTTTCAGGCTAATAGTAAAGGGAACATTTCTGCCCTCTTCTCAAGAGTTCATTCTCGTGTATGCAGTGTATCTGAGCGTGATGTGTGAGGAAAATCAGGACCGTGTGTTCGGGCAGTGATTTAAAAGGTTTTGTGTCAGACTGATCTGGCACAGTGGAACAAGGTTGTGATTGAGTATAAGCAGCCTTTGTTTGGGACAGAGCATCTGTCTGCGTGCTAAGGAAGATCTCTGAAAGAAAATGATGTTCTGTTTGATGTGTCAACTGTTTTCAGTTTACACCTCTGTAACTTTAATAGTCACAGTCTCACAGTAATGATAAGGTTGGAAAAGACCTTAAAGATCATCCAGTCCAACCTAATTCCAACTAAACCAAGTAACCCTAACATCTAGCTCATGCCACTCAGCACTTCACCCAGCCTAACCCTGAACACCTCCAGGGGCAGTGACTCGACCACCTCTATGGGCAGCCCATTCCAAAACTGGATCACTCTATCAAACCCTTTTCCTTATCACCTGTGAAAAACCTTTTCCTAATCAGCATGCCCTTTTGAAACCATAGTTTATTAAAGATTGCAAAATTAACTAACTTAGTGTTTAGGTCCTAAGACAATCAGGCAGTTAAGTCCTTGGAATAATGCCTCATACTCTATTCTACTGTTGATTCTATACTTAGTTAGGGTTTTGATTAAGGTGAACAAGGCAGCATGTATTTTCTCTCTTTAGCACATTGAGTTTATGAAAGTCTTCCAGCTCGGTCTCAGGGTAAAGCTTTGCTTGAGCAAGCTGCAGGAATCTTAGAATACGTTTAACCTAGGTTTACTTATATGCTGGCATCTGTCAGAAGTAATAATCTACTGATGCAAATACAATACCTTAATAGTGTAGCTGCCCTTTCAGTTTGGAGGAGTTGAATGGTTATTTACTTCCAGGCTTTGATTTTAGGTTTATTTGCACTAAGTTATCTTTCTTTTTAAAATACTCTATAGGGCTCACTATCCTGGGACAAAAACCGTGCCTAACGCCTTGCTGACTAAGAAGAAACTCTGGTCTTCAGAAGATTACAGTACCTTCAATGATGAAGTAGGTGCAGGCTGCTGGGCTCGGATCCTGAACCAAAACTATGTGAATGGAAACATGACCTCGTAAGTGTTGTGCTGGCTTTCACAATCTCATATGGAAGATTTATTTAAAGTGCTGGAAAGCACTTGCCATCTGCTATGGAATGATTGTAGGGAAACTGAAACTCTGCCTGCTGTCAATGTGAAATCAAATATGCCATGCTGTGAGATTGACTGTTCTTACCCAATTCTGGGCTGGTAGTCCCGCAAGTTTTAATGTCTTTTTCAGGTACTGTATCGCTGTATCAAATTGCTTATGCAGCTGAGTTCAGATGTCTTTGAGACTCTGGTGACATTTGTTAAAAATAAGTTCTTATAAAGAGCCACAATGTGGAAAAGCATTGGAGAGCAATAACAATAAAGCTAATTTACCTGATAGAATTACCTACTTTTTCGATACAGCTTCTTTCTCTCAGTTTATTCTAAAACTTGCTGTAGTCTATTGATGCATTTACTATTTCCTGCACATAGGCATAAAGATTGGAAGCAAAATGGTTCCAAGCTTTAATTTTTATATAGCTTTATTACAAAATGAAGATGGATCTTCTTGTTGGCAATGCTTGCAATGGAGTGCAGCGTAAAGCACTGGGGATTTTTCTTGAGTCAACTAATTCTTATGGATTAACAGAAGAAGCTGGACTTTTCTTATAGATTAATATTTCATAGTGAACTCCTGACCATCCCTGTTACCTCCTCTCATGCACTTTAATGTCTTTCTTCTGGTCTCTTGTGTCTTCCCCCCCATTTTTTATTTTTTACAAGCCCTCTGCAATGACATACGACTCATTGTGTTAGCAGCCTGACAGCCAGGCCTCTGTGTCATATTTAGAAATGGTTGCAGTGTAGTTCCAAGCCCATACATCTGATATTGAAGCTGTCTGGTGAGGAAAGGCTGAGGGAGCTGGGTCTTTAGCATGGAGAAGAGGAGGCTGAGGGGTGACCTCATTACTGTCTATAAAGATGTGAGGGGTGGGTGTCAGAAGGATGGAGCCAGGCTCTTCTCAAAGTCATCTGGGGATAGGACAAGGGGCACTGGGTGCCAGCTGGAACAGAGGAGGTTCCATCTCAATCTCAGCAGGACCTTCTTCCCAGGGAGGGTCCCGGAGCACTGGACCAGGCTGCCCAGGGGGGGTGTGAAGTCTCCTCTGGAGATGTTCAAGACCCGCCTGGATGTGTTCCTGTGTGACTTGGTCTAGGTGGTCCTGCAGGGGAGTTAGACTAGATGATCTTTTGAGGTCCATTCCGATCCCTAAGGATTCTGTGAATCTATGATCTTGCCTTTCATTTTGAAATCACTCTTCCTGATGAAAAGCAGCTTTCTGCTAAAGTAATTTCCTTCTGCTTTCTAAATTTCTTTTCTTAGCTTGAAATACTATAGAAGAATTTTAAAGCTGCCAAGTTGAGTTTATTTTATCTCTGTAGGAGTTCAGGATCTCTTCTCAAATGCAAATATAGTATAATAAAGCCCAGGGCATGGCACAGACTTCAGGATGTGGCCTTTGCACTTGTCTGTGAGCATGCTAGCTTTGGCTTTCTCTCTGATGGCTTTATTGATCTGCATTTCCATACTTGGGGCATACAGCTCTTAAGTAAAAGTCTTAGCAAAAAAGATTTCTGTGAAGGCCAAATCAAAAGTCTTGAAGTAATTAGCATTGTCAGTATCCTGGCAACTTCATGAAACAGCAGCAGCTCCTGTAGGGTGGCAGGTTGGTGGTGTTTCTGCTTGTTATTTCCATGGATGATAAAGGGTGGATTCTCTTTTCTTTTGTTAGTGGTATTTAGCCCCTCCTTCCCAGAAAGTCGCCTGCTTCTACCACCACTAATCAACTAGCCAACCAAAAAAACACCCAATGCTCCAGTGAGAGCTGTAAAACTTGGTAACCTAACGCTTTCCCTTTCAGAACAGGAATAAAACCTAACCAGTGGAGTCTTTAACCCTTAGTACATATTTCCTCTAGCACATAAGGTTTTATCGTGATGTAGCCAGAGGATGTGCCATTGGTTTTGTGGGAAGTTCTCAATACTGGAAGTTGATTTGCTTTATTTTCAGCAGTGGTGGTGTTCTGTTTTGCGTTTGTGGGGGTTTTTTTTGCCTTAACTGGAAAGTTTGAGGGTTTTTCTCCTTAAACCTTTTTTACCATACACTGGAACAAAAAGAGCAATACATTCTTGTACTTAATCTGGTACTATCCATATAAATGCATCAAACCTGCTTTTCTTCCAGAACAATTGCGTGGAACTTAGTGGCTAGTTATTACCAAGAGTTGCCCTTTGGTCGTTGTGGATTAATGACAGCGCAAGAGCCGTGGAGTGGCCACTACAAAGTAGAAGCTCCTATCTGGATTACAGGTAAAAAGCTTACAGTTAAAAATTCAGTGATGTAGCAATTGTATTTTTCAAAGCTGTCATTCATTTAGTGCTTTTATATTATGTTTTATATGAAATCAAAGTAATTTCAAACTTTAAAGACAAAGAAGTAGTCAAAGAAGCTCATTTCAATAGAAAGCAGATCTAATAGCAAGAGAAATCTTAATACTTGACTGTTGGATCCAAGTTCTATGAGTAAACTACTACTTTTTATAGCTTTTACTATTAAAATCTTTTGATCTGAAGCTCCTACAAAGGTTAGTGTGCTTTCCTCGTTCTTTTCCTTCTTGTTTTTAATCCTGAAGTAGATAGTTGATACCTCTCAGCTTGAGAAAATGGAGCTAAGAACCTCAGTATTGTTCTCCTGCTTGAGATTCTTGCTTGTCTAAGTCAGCATTTCCCTGTGCTCAGGGAAAGGGGGGAGTATGTTCCCAGTGCCTACGCTAGAGAATGCCAGAGTGCTGCCTACTCTCTAGGCCTGTCACATTTTGCTGTTACCTTTGCAGTGCCAGAAGGGAGGAACAAGGCAAATGCCTCAATAAATGCCTCAATTTTTATTCTTCTGATGGTTACCTGTATACGTAAAAGCATAAGAAACCTGAAGTTTCATACTGTTATATGGACAGTTCAGAACAGCTGAGCAGTTGTTCTGTTTCCTAGGTCACTGAAACCCTGTTGCTCAGGGTTTCAATGACCTAGGTCATGCTCTTTGGTACCCTTACATGCTGAAAACCTTACTTAGTAAGGAGCTCATAGAATTGTTACTGTAGGAAAAGACCTTTTAAGGTCATTAAGCCTAATCCTTAACTTTACCAAGCCCACCACTAAACCATGTTTTTAACCCCATCTGTACTTTCTCTGGCTCACTTTTCATCTGGAAAAAAGACCCCAACAAACCAGAAAGATATATATGGGAAAGGCTAAACCATAACAAATGTGTATAGTGCTTGTCTGTGACTGACTGATGAGTAACTGCTGTTACTTTAACTGTCTTCTGCGGTGCAGAGCTGATGTTTTCAATCATGCCTTACTAATCTTTCTTGTACAGGTAGAAATTGTTTCTGAAATTCCATTTCTTTCTTCCCCAAATCAAGTTGTAGTTGCAGAAGCATGTATGGGAGTGATTTCAGACTATAACTTGTATTATTTTGAAGATGGAATTGGTTTATTGTCATTTTTGCTCTGTTTTGTCTCAGCACACACAACGCAGTTTACGCAGCCTGGTTGGTCTTACTTGCAAGTGGATGGACACTTAGAAGCAGGTGGCAGTTTTGTGGCTCTGACAGATGGCCTGGGAAATCTTACCATCATCATCGAAACTATGGTATCCGCATTAGCACTCCCAATTAGAAAAGCTAAAGGAAATGTTTTATTGTGAAGAACTTTTGGTTTATGTAGCTCAAGGTCTGTGAGTATGTTCTTTGCTTGTAGCTTAGTTTGTGAGAGGCCTTTTCTTCTGTCTAAACTTTTGAATAGTTAGCTGAATCTTTCTGGAGACAGATGTCCCTCTTTATATCACCAGTTACCTTTAATCTGATGATACGTCATGTGAGGAAATGGAATTGTACTGTTCTAGAGCAGTATTCAAAACAAAACTAAGCTAGTATAGTTGCAGTTATCATTAAGATAGCAGTGAGATGGTTTCAGATTGATTCTCTGTCACTTTCTTAATGTCAGTTGATGCTGTATGGTTTTAAGAAATGCCATGTGATTCATTCCAGTAATAGATGTTCCTTCTATTACTCTTCTTTTCATCAGACTCATAATCATTCTCAGTGTATCAGGCCTCCACTACCTCATTTCAGTGTGACACCTCAGAGAGCAACTTTCTACCTCAAAGGGTCATTTGTAAGTAGATCTTGAATACATCTGATATGGTTTGTCAGCTTCTTTGGGAAGAAGTTACAGAATCAGTCAGGGTTGGAAGGGACCACAGGATCATCCAGTTTCAACCCTCCTGCCATGGAGCCTTATCCAGCCTGGCCTTAGACACCTCCCTGGGCAATCCATTCCAAGCTGCTCTCACCACTCTCATGGTGAAGAACTTCCTCGTGGGTACATGAATAGAGTGGTGGTGTCTAATGTGATCAGTAGCTTTTAAAAAACAAAAAGTAGACGCCCTCGGAGGGCTGATATTTCTCAAGGTGGTGTTTTGTGCTTGGTTTTGTTTGTTTTTAAATGTTCTACTGTTTCGTTTTAGTATGCAGTGAAAACCCTTCAAGTGTGGCATTCTAGACTTGATTTTGAATCTGGAAACTCTAGTCTCTTCCAGCAACTGCATCCTCTGAAGGTGAGTCAATCACTTTCAATCACATTCTCTGCAGTTTTAGGTATTTCTATCCCCTTAGCTGGAATTCATGGATTTCATGCCCCATCTGCATAATCAGGGCATGTTCTCTTGTTCCATTTGACTGTAATTTTGCTAGTTATATAGAGTTTTGCTAGTTAAATTACCTGGAGTTAAGGAAGAGTTTTGAGGAAAGGGGGTTTTCCAAATAGTTCAGGTACTAAATGCTGAGGCAAGAAGGTAGGGTTCTTACCTTAAATAGGAATTTAGAGAACCTCCTGTAATTCAGGAACTTGGGTGTTCTGCTGTTCAGTTGCTCGATGTTTACAGCTTGAGTTTGCTTTAATTCCAGGTGTGGAAGGGAAGTTTTTCTTTAGATCTAAACGTGGATGAAGTCTACACTTTGACCACACTCAAGACTGGCAAGAAATGTGTTTGTGCAAAGCCTCCACCACCTCACCCTTTTCCTTCAAATTACAAAGATGACTTCAATATTCGTAAGTCAGAATTCTCTTAACCAAAGCTTAACTCACACTGACATACTCTTACTGTAGAAGAGCAATAACAATTGTCATTTGAGTCCTCTAATGTGAGACTTGAGTCTGAACGTGTGTTTTGATTATTTATACCTGTTTCTCCAACAGCTTAACAGCTGTATTAGGTCTGTGCAGTTCCATGTCTTCACTGGCTGGTCACCAACAGTTCTGTACCTCTTAATGCAAATGATAGAGCTAAAGTGAGCTAGTTTTTGGAAGGACAGCTTGCAGATGTCTGTTTTGGTGACTGTGCCTTCACTGAGCAGATCAAAATTCTGGTGAATGCTTTCAGAGAAAATGCCTGAAAACGAAAGTACACAGGAGAAAACCAGTGCTTTGCTGTTGACATGTACTTTATTTTCTGAACAGGTAATCCACCTTTCAGTGAAGCCCCCAATTTTGCAGATCAGACGGGTGTATTTGAGTATTTCATAAATGCTTCTGACCCAGGAGATCATGTGTTCACACTCCGCCAGGTGGTGGTGCAGAGGCCCATCACTTGGGTTTCGGATGCAGACCAGACCATCAGTGTCATAGGAAATTTTCAGTGGTATGTAACCAGTATTTTCTAGCAACATCTGGGGTTTGTCTTCCTTACCAGTGTATGCCATGGCCAGTTAATCTGTCTCAAGCTTTGTTTCTCTTGGACAGCAGGCTTTTGCATTCAGTATCTCTACAGACATGTAGAAAGGGTGGTTTAAATGGACTCTCAGAAGACGTAGAGCTATGCTCAGAGGTATTGCATACTCTGAGAGCTTTGCCTAAATAAATCTTAAAACATTAAGGATGGAGTGTGCACCACAGCTCTTGGTAGCTTGGCCCACTGCTGTACTGCCTTGGAAACTTTCTACCTAAAAGTGTGATGGGCGCATGGGTTTGGGTTGAACTTGGTCTTTCTAAGTGTGCAAATCGAGTGATGGAGCTGGGTTGGCATCCTAGTAAGACCAAGTCAAAATCCTGATTCAAATGATGCAGTAGATTTTTAAATGGGACAGAATCAATGCCGTTTAAAGTACTTAGAGTTGTTTTCTTGGATGGTTAATGATTTGATCATCCTGTATCAATGAAGTGGTGTGGGAGTTGATTCTTGTCTGCCTGTTGCAGACTGCCATCTTCTGAGCAGTTCGTGAACTGTGTGGATTTGATTCAACTGCTACTTCCAGCGTTACTGTTTGAGTAACTGTAGTGGAGACTTAGTCGTTTGATAGGAGTATGGTTATGGCTACAGCTCTTTCTAGGAGCTGCAAATTTTAGCTTGATTTTTATTTAAGATTTAAAAGCATTTGGAAAAAGCCTGTTAATTAATTATTTTAGTAGCAATAAGTAATAAGCTTTTAAGCATGAAACTCCCTTCTGTTTGGAAGTATGTATTAATTTCTTCTCATACTTCCTTTAAAATAGCTATTCTATCAGTGTTGGGGTTATTTTCTTCACTTTGATTAGATCATTAGTGCCCCGAATGCTTTTCCAGAACATGCTTCACATTCCCGATTTCTCTCCTGGACCCATGGTTGCATCCCTTTGCTGTGAAGCTTGGAGGAATGCTACCGTCTTGTAGCTGGAGGTGGTTGTTCAGTTCCTCAGGTTTGCTTCTGCAGCCTTCTGTTAAGCAAGGTCTAGTATTCCCCCTGTAATCACTTTCCCTCATGAAGTAGATTGTATTCAGTTGTTTATGAACTATACATAACATGTTTTTTAATTCCTGTACTGAGATTCCCGAAACCTTCCTCCTGTTTCCTTTGGTTCCAATTTCTTTCTGTTTTTTTCAGCTTGTTATCTTGCTTCCCAAATACTCAGCTGATTATTTTAGTTCTACTGACTGTAGGTTTTCATAATTATAATCTTCAGTTTCAGGTCTTCCAATTTGTTAGCTTCATCCTCATTTTAAGGCTCACCTTGTCCTAGGTAGATGTTTTCAGCCATTAGTGCATGCTATTGAAGTACTGAACCTACCTGAATTTCCCCCTGGAATACCATTTTATGTTAATCATCAATGGAAAACGATGAACTTTGAGGACTGTAGTTGATTTCAGTTAATTTCAGTCTCTTGCTTGTGAAAGCTTTTTGTTTCTACTCTTGAATTCATTAGTGTTTTGCTCTCGTACCTGTATCATGGAGATGGTGCTAGTTAACTCGTTCTGTGTTGCCTCTAGTCCTGTTAGAGTAGCTTAAGCAAGGTGTGGGGATCTCCTGTTTGATATATTTTGGGAGGCAAGAGAGAAATAATGTTTGTGTAAACGGATACCCAAGAGTCTGATACTGCAGTGGCATTACATTGCAGTGAAATCTCAGGTCATTCCTGCTTTACCCAAGAGGTGGGGAGACGAGTTGCTAAAGTAAATATTCCTTATGACCTCAGTTACCAGCTGAGCTGATCTCAGAGAGTCTTCACATTCTGTGCATAAGTATTCATAGTGAACAACTACTTAACTGTGGAGTCCTGTAGTGATTTCCATGTTGCAGACATGGGGTGTCGATTATTAATTAAATCTACATAAATAGAGGTAAATAATGCTTTTATTATTAAGAGGTTTGTAGCACACCTTTGAAGGCAGTGAAAGTGTGAATTTGCTAGGTGATTGTTCTGTTATTCCTTGGCTGTATGCTCCTTTACAGCTGTCACTAGCCGCATAACAGCGTGCTGTGCTGCTGAGCTGATGCATCACCTCTGAGCACTCACAGGTTTAAATCCATCAGAGAAATGATGCTCACATTTTAGCAGATGGGATGGCATAGCCTTGAATTTGGGATTTCATTTAGTTATCTAAGAGGAAATTGTAACTTTGCAGGCTTGTTTTCTGTGGAAAAGCACATGTTCTGTTTTGAGGTTTTTTGATGTGAGTTTGTAGTTTGGTTTTTTGTTTATTTTGTGTTTTTAAAAATAATTACAAGTTGCTGGTGCTACACTTGGCTTTGTTTTTTGTTTCTGAAGAACACTGCTTTTCCTAAGAACATCTACAGGTGAGGAATAATCAGTGCAGACAGGCCCTGTGCATCTGCAGAGCACAGTTAGCCTCCCCACACAAAGGTTGCATGCCACATAGGGAATGCTGTTAGATCAATTCCTTTATGCTACAGCACTGTGCTTTCCTTTTAGGGTAAACATGACCCTCACTTGTGACATCTACATAGAAAAACCACGCGATGGAGGGGTGTTTATTGCGGGAAGAGTTGACAATGGCGGGATATATGTTCGACGCACCCAGGGAGTCTTCTTCTGGGTTTTTGCGGATGGCACCTACAGAGTCACTAGTGACATAGGTAAGCAGCTCTTTGTTGAGGTTGATGCTGACGTGCGGCTGTGTTGTTTTGATAGCCTTGGTAAAAATGACCCAAACGTGTAATTTTTGTAATTTATTTGTTATTACAATGAGTTTATTCCATTGTACTCTAATGATGGCTGTATTTTACATGTGAAGAGAGTATCTGGAGGCTACTGGGTCAGCTACTTCTTACTCTCAGCTTCATGGACTTTTTCCTGCTGACAGAACTGAGATGACACTAGCAGCTGTAAATGGTTTGGCTTCCTGTGAAGGCTCTGATGCAATATGAATTATGAAAAGATTTATCTACATTCTTACACTACACCTAACAAGAAAATGGTGCATAAAATGCGTGCTCTGCCTTACTGAGCACTGCAAGTTCCTGTACGGGCATCTGGCTTGGTGATGATGATGATAATTGGCCTACTGTTTCCACAGATTGTTAGTCTGGCTCAGTGGAGCAAGGGGATAGAGTGCACTGTCAGCAAGTTTGCTGCTGACACAAAGCTAGGAGGAGTGGCTGACACACCAGAGGGCTGTGCTGGCGTTGAGCGCAACCTAGACAGGCGGGAATGTTGGAACAGGCAGGGAGGAACTTAATGAAATTCAGCAAGGGCAGGGAACAGTCTTGCATCTGTTCAAGAACAACCCCAGGTAGCAGTTTAGCTTGGGGACTGACCTGCTGGAGAGCAGCATAGGAGAAAGGATGACTGTGAGCCAGCAATATGCCCTTATGGCCAAGAAGGCCAGTGGCATCCTGGAGTGGATTATAAATGGGATGATTAGTAGATGGAGAAAGGTTCTCCTCCCCCTCTGTGCTGCCCTGGTGAGACCACATTTGGAAGATTGTCTCCAGTTCAAGCCCCTCAGTTCAAGAGGGACACAGAACTGCTTGAGAGAGTCCAGCACATGATGAAGGGAGTGGAACATCTCCCTGATGAGGAAAGGCTGAGGGAGCTGGGGGTCTCTTGAGCTTGGAAAAAAGAAGCCTGAGGGGTGACTCTGTGAATGTTGATCAATATGGAAAGGGTGGGTGTCAGGAGGAAGGAATCATGCTCTTATCAGTGCCACCCAATGGCAGGGCAAGGGGCACTGGGTATAAGCTGGAACAGAGGAGGTTCCACAAAAAATGTGAGAAGAAATGGTGAGGGTGACAGCACTGGAACAGGCTGCCCAGTGGGGGTTCTGGAGTCTCCTTCTCTGAAGACATTTAAAACCCACCTGGATATGTTCCTGTGTGGCTTCATCTAGGGAATCCTGCTCTGGCAAGGGGATTGGACTTAGATGATCTTTCAAGGTCTCTTCCAATCTCTAACATTCTGTGATGCTGAGTGTTTGACTTGTGATGCTAATATTCACCCATGTTCACCCAGATAGCTCTGGACAAACATGAGTGCATGTCATAAGAACTGTTAGCTAATGATTAAGTTGCTTTGAAATTGTGCCAAGTTGTCCCTTCCTGAATGTAAAGTTAAAATTTCAATGGCTTTTTGTTAATGGAATGCACCCTCTAGATGGAGAATGTATCTGACATCTTACAATGACCTGTTTTACACTGCACTGCACCTTACAAAGAAGTAAAAGTAAGCAACATGATGATGGGACAGCTCAATCCCTCTGAATTTGAGAGAGATATAAACAAGGAGATCTCTAAAACGAGCACAGCAATATGCCCTGTCACACTCTGTGGGTGCATACTCTTAATAGAGGGAATGACTCTCAAGTCAGATTCCCAAGAGCACTGGAGATTTCCAGGACTGTTACATCACTATAAAATAGGAGACTTCACTCTATAGAGTTCAGTTTTGAGCATTAAGCCTCCTGTGCAGCAGCTGAAGTTGTTGAGAAGTCAGCCCTGAACCGCTTGTGAAAACTAGGTGTTACTGGCTTTGTATTCCTGAGTTTCGGTGAAGGGGTGACATAACACTTTGCTAACCTTAAGCATCTTTTACAGCTGGAGAAGAAATATTAATGAAAGGACTTTCTGGTGTCCGGGATAACGCCTGGCACACACTTACTCTCAAGATTCAGGTAAGGGCACAAGCTGAAAACTAGAAAATCACTTAGTTCTACTTAACCATTAAGGACTGAAATTTTCCTAAGCTATGCTGTTAGCTGTCTACTTGCATTAGTTCGCCCTATCTAGAGGATAAATAATGTATATTATTTTAAACCAGTGTTAAAAAGAACACACCAAACTGGTTCTGCTTTTAAAGAGATCTTGAGAAACTGGGGAGAGTACAGAAAATAACTGGAAATTGGAGATAGGAGGGCTAGAAAGGCAAATCATTTTATATAATTGAATGAAAAGGTCACAGCCTGACTTGGGGGTCTGAAGAGCAGCAGTAAACTACCAAGCTGGTTCAACAAATCTGACTCCCTTTGCATGCCAAGGCCTTGTGTGTGGAGCCAGGTAAGGACTGGGAAAATCAGATGAGCTGTCATTCTATTTGACAGCATTGCTTGACTCTTGCTTGCTCTGTCTGGGAAGACCCCAGCCCAAATAATGGCTGCGTGCTGACCCTTGGTTTTCTTATGCCTACTGCGCTGCGAGTTATCTCGGAGGAAATGATGGCGAGGGTACTTCCCCCCCAGGATTTGCTGAATTCAGCAGAATCTGCGTCCGCTGCAGTGTGTCCTCTCAAGACAGTTGGGCTGTTTGGGAAAGCCTGACACAAGTGCAAGAGAAAACTCTGTTTACTTTGAAGTCACTGCACTGGGTTTGCCTGGCTGTGAGTTAGGGGAGGATGAGCCTTTTCTATAGTCAGTATAAAGGCATCAGAACCCTTTCACAGAGCTGATTGGCCCTGGTGCAATATTCACAACAACCTCTGTGTCGTCAGTGCGTGCAAGGTAGTTGAAAGTTCACGTCTTTCTGCATTGTACCTTCTCCCATGGGAGTAGGCTGTGCCAGCACAGCCCCTGGATAGGGGCAAGCTCACTTTTTATCCTTTTTTTTTTCAACAGGGTGCTTCAGCCTCAGGACTGCTAAATGGTTATCTGCTCTGGGACAACGTCACCATCTCAAAGCCCAGTAACGGCTGGGCTGCTATTGGAACTCGCTCATTTGAGTTTGCACAGTTTGACAACTTTCATGTAGAAGCTAGCTGATGGGGCTTTTGCAGTTGGAGAACCAGGTTCTCATATTATTCATCTGAATAAGAGCCAGCTCAGGCTTTGAGGACAGCTTAATGCTCTGCTGAGATTGATCTATTGGCGAGGAATCTTAATTCCATCCTTACTGAAGTCTTCAGTACTGGAGTAGGTACATGACTGGAACTTTATCCCCTGGTTGCTATGGGGTTTTTGCCCTCTGATTTTTGGGGATAAATTTCGTTCGAGGTAATGATGGATTGATTTTAAATCTCTTTTAATAACAATATCTTGACTTACCAGCTCGTTTTTGAGATAACTTTAATAGTTAACAGAAGACAAGAGCCTCTCAAGCTGCATTTTTAACTTACATGACTGTGTCCGTTCCTTTCACTCTGAAAGAATTAAATGCCAGTATGCATTATGAGCCCGTGGCCACGCACTTCAGTAGGTTCCTCGTTCACATTGTGTTTGGATGAAGCACCTAATAGTTCTGCAGTGAAAAAAAGATGTTTGGTCTGTTTTGCTGGCACAGTCTGAGTTACAGTGCTCCCAGTGCATCTGAGTACTTCTTACTGATTACTTCTTCCAACTTTCGTTGCCAGCCTTAAAATAGATGATATTTTTAGTGGGATGGAAATACTCCTTCAGGCTGATCAGGCAGTGTGGGATGTGTGATGTGCCTTACTTCTGAGTACCATCTCCTTCCAGTGAGAAGGGTTGAAATGGATGAAAAGGAATCCTGTGTTGCAGTTTGTTAATGGAAGGATAAGAAAATGCGTGTCCTGGGTGCTGGCAAGCAGAGTGCTCACTGTCGTGTCAGGTCACGTGGAAAAAAAGGCTTTTAGTTCATAAAAACTTAAGTGACT
Organism: Upupa epops; assembly: GCA_013397515.1. NCBI lineage: Eukaryota > Metazoa > Chordata > Aves > Bucerotiformes > Upupidae > Upupa > Upupa epops. Next base: position 60,243 of record VZRI01000450.1, read on the forward strand.
ATCACTTCTGACCGATCCAGCTCTTAGAGCAAAAAATAATTAAAGCAGTTTCCTTCTTTGCCCTTAAGAGCTTCCAGTCTGTTCATAAGGAGAGGGAGCGGGTGGATGCAGATAGACTCATGTGGTGGGCTGGGCACTGGCTTTGATGCAGCTGTGTCTGGTGTTTACACTTTCCTTAGCCATTGGGGAGTAAAGTTCAGAGGGGATTTCAGATTCCTGGGAGAGAGTTCTGTTTTGCTGTTTCTTCATTGGTTTTGTTCCAAGTTACTGGGTACAAAAAACCCCCAAACCCTTGAAGATGTAAGGAGGTAGCACATGGGATTTGCATCAAACATTCCAAATGGGTTGGCTTCTGAATGTTTCTTGTTTACCTGCTCCTGTACAGAATGGAACATGCCTCCTGTGTCCGTCTACTGTTCATGTCTTGGGTAACTGACAGCATCTTGTCCTGAGAACCACGTTCTCCGTGTACAGATTATTATGGTGACCCACTTTGTTTTGGAGGCTTACTCCGCTAAGTGTTAGCTTCAGTCTTTGAACTTGCTGTACGATAGAAATGATTACTGGAAATCTGTTTTAAAGGTTCTCTTCCAAGTTAGCTTTTGAGAAGAGATCTTCAAATTCTGTCTCTGATAGTTTAAAAACGTTTGCTTTGTTACCTGGCAAGCTGATTCTACAATTGATTGCCTCGTTACGAGTCATTCATACATAGAACCTTCATAGGGTTTAGAAACCTTGACCAGTGTCTGAGCCACTAAACTCTAAGACTGTTCTACAAGGCTTTCCAAATAATAAGTAACTGTTTACCTAACTGCGTAAAAAATGAAAGCCTTTTTCCCAGTTCAGTTCCAGGTAGTGACTGTGTGCAAATCTATCCATTACTTGCTTGATTTCAGCAGGAATGTGACTGGTAACTAGATGTAAAGGAATCTAAAATTAGATTCTCCTATTCACGTTGTGTGAGTACAGGGAAAGCAGTTCTCAGAATGAAATGACTTTAGCTGGGATGGATTTCCTAGTAGGATGCTTTTTGGAGACTTGCTGGTAGCTTGTGTGGCAACCAGCAGTACTGGTGTGAGAGAGCTCAGGAGCCCCGTTCCAAAGGAGCTCAGGAGCCCCGTTCCAAAGGAGCTCAGGAGCCCCGTTCCAAAGGAGCTCAGGAGCCCCGTTCCAAAGGAGCTCAGGAGCCCCGTTCCAAAGGAGCTCAGGAGCCCCGTTCCAAAGGAGCTCAGGAGCCCCGTTCCAAAGGAGCTCAGGAGCCCCGTTCCAAAGGAGCTCAGGAGCCCTGTTCCAAAGGAGCTCTTCGATGTTGTTAGGTTTTCATGCACTAGATTGAGAGAGACACTGTACTGCTACACTGGGTACGAAACACAATGGATTTTATCACTGCAAGTGTTGATTGGGTTGGTTTGTTTTTTTCTAATCTTAATTTATAATGTTAGAGGCTTAAACTGTTTTGAACAGAGTGATTTAATGGTGATATAACGTTGTTCATCTTTATGTGTCTCTAATTCTTCACCCTTCAGCAGGCTGTAATATGTTTGGCAATAACAAGCTGTCAAGTCTTTCACTGAGGGGTGGATTTATGTTGTTAAATAAAAATACTAATCTTCCCAAATGGACAAATAAAACACTTAAGAACCTTTCATTGCGCAGAGTGCTTCCGTAAACGGCTCGTCTTTTTCTCTGCTAAGAAAGCTGACAGTTCTTCTCTTGTGGTGCCTGATAAATATTCTTGGCATTAGCTTAATTGGGTTGGTTTTTCTGATGCTCTGAACAACCAGACAGACCTTATTAACAAATACCTCGAAATCCGTAGGTGTTAGGACTTGTGCTGTTGACAAAACTGGGGTCTGCTGCGTTCGGTGTACGGTCTGCTGCTCCCCGCTTTATCTTGCGTTTGATTGAGGGCATTAAATTCTGATTGAGGGCCACTCATGCGAAACTGCTGAGCTCTGAGATTTCGTGAGGGTCAGCTGAACGAAGTCTGACTCTAGGTGTGGAAACAGTGCTGTAAAACTGTACTTGACTCCTAAAATCCTTTCCAATCTAGTTTCCAACAGTCTTCTGGTAGCCAGGTATTTGCTTCCACCTTCACAGGCACCGTCGAAATCAGTTGTGTCTCTTCTCTGCCGCGTCACCACGATGCTGTGCTTGGCAGGTTTGGCATCGTAAGCTCTTGTGATTTTCGAATTCCTGCAAAACTTCAGGCCTCCTTTGCTTTAAAATGACAGGAAACCCTGCTGCTTTAGGCTACTGATAGTTGGTTTCACGTTTCCCTTCTGGTTTAGCCGTCTTCAGGATTTAATTTGGAGCGGTAGTGGTTTTCTCTCTTTGTTGAATCAGTCTTATGATATCGAAGTGGCCAGTTGGTGCTTTTCACTCCTTTTCATTGACTTACCTGATGTTCTGACCCATAACCCATCTTCTGGAGGGGGTCTGCCCGTTAATAGAATAGCTGCTGTAATCATTGCTGCCTTTGGATGATTTCAGCATCCTGGCCAAAGAGGGACAGCACTTCACGACCTTGTTAACCCTCACCTGTTGGGAGGGGGCGTTGGTTTGGTTTGGCTTTTTAGATCTCTTTGCACTGCGTTCCTACCCACTAGCCGTGTCGGGAATAGCAGAGGGAAGGGTGTAAGTAGAAAAAACACCATCCCACCCTGATTTCAAAAGGCTTGCTAGGCTTTTCATGGAATTACTGGGTTACTATTTTAAGGTGTTGAGCGTATTTTAAAATGATGAGATGTCATGTGGCAATTAACGTCAGGGCTTCCTGAAACAGAGAACTAAAATGCAAATGTTCAACCTTTTCCTTCACAATAGGATCTTAAATAAAAGAGAAATGCTTTTTCTCTGTGGTGGAACCTTCCTGCTCATACTGGCGTGCATGAGAAGTTAGTAAGAGCAAGTTCCTCCTGCCTCTGTGTGTGTTCCTTCCGTTTATGCTCAAGTGCAACAGAGCTGTTGTTTCTGTCTAAGTCTTGTTTCCAGAAACCCCGACGTGCCTACTGGTGGTAACTGAGCAGAGGAAGCTGTGCTGCAGCAGTGTTCCAGGCTTCCCAAGGTAGCTCGGTGTGGTTGTCACAGTGGTTAAAGCAGCATTTCTCCCCTCGAGGAATTGCATTTGGATGAGGTTAGAAACAGATGAAAACCCAACCAGCAAATCTGTCAAGGGTTCCACGTACCTTTGCAGCTAGGGTGTTCAGCCTGTCCTTGACTTCCATGCCCCCCAGGGTAAAGCTGGAGCGATCTCTGGAAAGTGAAGACAAAAGACCCTAAATTTACTCGCTAGTATTGACTTTTTTTATCCTGTAAAATGCTTTTCCTTTTGGAATCAGGATGTCCTGACTAAGAGTTAGAACTCACTTAGAGTAGGAAAGCAGTTACTCTGTGCTCATGGATGCATTTCAAAATGCAGGACTGGAGTAGAGAGGATGGCTTGAGGATTTGCAAAAGAGAGCAGCAATCCTTGTGCGCAGCTAACGTTGCACAGCCATGCTCTAGGGAGCCTTGCTAGTGTGCGATGGTAAAGATAGCGCCAAACACCAAGGAAAGCCATGCAAAGCCAGGAATGAATCCCAAACAAACGCTGCTCTGGTGTGCTCAAGTGATGTGGGGAAGAGCAGAGGACAGTCCCGGTTTAGCTCAACCTCCTCTGTTCAGATCCTGTTGGGGGATGCAGTCATTTTCCATCTGCTTTCTGTGAGCAGTAGTTTGAGTGGTCTGAAGACACTGCAAGAGTCCAGTTGGTGCAGAGCGAGTTACAGACACGGCCACTTGTCACAGCATCACAGTACTGATGGGGCTGGAAAAGACCTTCAAGATCATCCACTCCAACCTAAATCCAACCAAGGAAACCTCCAGTACTTGAGGATTGCAAAAGGTCAGACAGTGAGACGAGCAGCTGAACGGCAAGTCTGGGGTGAGTCAGGGCTGCAGAGGGTTTCTTCTCCACCAACACAGCAGCAGAGCTGAAGCTGGGAAGTGTCTGTTTCCGCCACCCTCCTTCCAAGGTTTTTGAAGCTTCATGGTCATCAGACAGCCTGAGATGGCCCAGAAGCAGCTTGTAGCCTCTTAGCTTGATTAACGGAGTCATTTGAAAGAACACCTGACGATGATGAATGGCAAATCCAATTAAGGATGCCCTTCTGATGTGATAGCTCTCATAGTGGAACGACGGTGCTGGTGTTCGCTGGCAAGAGATCAGACAGGGCTTGTGCTGAGCTGAGGCGCACGCTAATATCTTAGGGCAGGGATCTATAAAGCTGCTCTGGGGTGAACAACGTCTGGCACAGGCTGCAGTGATCTTCTGTACGTTCCAATCTCTTTAGCCCTGTGTTACAGCTAGTTAATAATTTCCTCGTGCTGGAGCTGAATCTTTTCACCTCACTAGATTTTTCCGTGTGGTCTACAGTGAAATTGAGCGGGTCTTCACTGGAACCTTACGTTTGTAATAAACAAACTTCTTATCAACCAGGTTCTGAAGCAGGAATCAGCAGGACCCTGCAGGCAGCTAAACGTTTTTCTGGTGCTTTAGCTGCCAACCTATACTCTCACCTTGTGTTAATTTCCTTACCTTTATCACCCCACTCCCTCCCTGGTGCCATAGGGGAGGGCTGCATGTGTAACACCCCACAGCGGTGGCATTAAGGCTTGGAGGAATCCAGCTGACCTATTAATCCTGGGCAGTCAGAGAGGGCTTTTGTGTCTTTATCCTCTTGGGTAGGCTGCAAATCCTCATCTCCAAGGATGCTTCTCCCTGCTTTGTCCCAGGGTCTCCTTCCTCTTACCAGTTCTCTGTTACTGGGCTTGCAGAAGGGCTCGGAAGTTTGAAAGGCAAAGGATCATGGTGAACTTCCCTCCATCAGTGCCCTGGGCTGGCTGATGTGGTGACGTCAGGTCACAGGCTGGGCTTGATGAGCTCAGAGTCTGTTCCAGCCTCAATAATTCTGTGATCCTCTGAACTCGAGATCCTACAAGTTTAATTTCCGATGGCTTTTCTTGTACAATCAGTCACTGAAGTGTTAGTCGTCTGAAGGATCTTCTTTCTTCCCTTTTGGACAAGATTTCTATTCATTGTTTCTCCTTGTGCTGTGAGAACGTTCACATTTGACTTGACTTCCCTTCCCTTCCCCGTCCAGAAACCTGATGTGGAGAGGGTTCTGCTGGTTTTTCCTACGTCAAAACCTGATCGCAGCAAGTCTGCCTTCAGCAGCCTCCCTGCTGCCCATCGGCTGCACCCTCAGATGCCTTTGAAGCCTGATGCTGGAGGTACTTGTTCAAACGAAGTTGTTTCAGAGAACAAACGTTCTGAAAATGTGCTAGCTCTCCTGATGTGCTGGTTCTAAGGGCGGCCAGGCTTTTTCTCTGCCCTGTGAGGGTCTCGCCTTGCGCCGTCTAATGGAACTGTTGTCCTCTCCCTGTGCCTGTTTGTTTCAAAGGGCTGTGGACCACACTCCAGTTCTTTAGCCCTGCAAGCAGCTCGGTTCCATTAGGCACAGTCTCTACGGCCACTAAGAGAGGAGGAGTGTGTGTTGTGTGCTGTGTTCTGATCGTCTGGAGGTTCTCTGTCCAGGTTCATCTGTGTTGGGAACAGTGCTCTGAGAGCTGAAGGCAATCACTTTACTCTGGAGGCTGTTGTGGCTTTTCAAAAGGTACTGTTGTGGTTTAAAGTGATTAGGTAGCCCCGTGTCCACCCCTGAACGCTCCTGGACTCTTAAATACTGCTGGAATACAGTGCACTGGAATGATCCTGTGACCAAATGATCGTCACCTCATGAGTGTGGATCTGTTCACAGCACTTTGGAAGGGACTCGCTTGATTTCATGGTATCAGCAGTACACTGGTGTCCAGTGGCCTCACTGTCTGGCTGTCTCACAGCAGGGGAAAAAGCAGGCACAAGTGATGTGATGGAGCCAGGGAGCTGAACCTGGCAACAGCTACCACTGCCTGCAGCGAAACCTGGTGAGACTGCACGGCAGCACACTGTGCCTTACTGAGCTACTTCTCGAGTGGAAGCAGGGGAATGAAGATGAGTAGGACAGGTCGGGATGAGCTGTTTTGGAACAGGAACACACAGCAAAGGGATCTGCAGCTTCCATAGCATCTCCTTGGCGTTGTATTGATCCCTGTGTTTTGTATCGTGACCTAATGGGGTAGGAGGAGTTGTGTTAATACAGCTTCCTTTGGAAGTGCTTGTCTCCAGGCTCTGTCCCTTTACTATTGAAAAAGTCATGCCTAGCAAGAGACCAGAATGGAAAGAGAGGACAAACAAGGCCAAGACCTCTTGTTCCATCTACACTGCAGTGTTTCTGAAGTTCATCAACACCGTTCACATTATTGCTTAACTACAGCCACGCTTTTCCTCTGGAGACCTCATTCCCTGCAGAGAGTCTCTTGGTTCTGACCACAGCCAGGTAAAACCAGCAGTGCTCCTCCAGCTCACCGAGTGTGGCTGACGTTGTATTTGCAACCACCGCTCAGCTCAGGGTAGCTCATGCTTCAGGCTACAGAAAAACACCCCCCGCTTCATTATATCAAGTGTGATCTGTACTCAGGAAAAAAACCCATCACAGGGAGTGGTTTCTGAATGGAAGACTGAGGTTTGATGTGACCCGCAGGACTCTGTGAGAGCAGAGGACCTTGCAGTCTGCTCTGGGTGCAGTAGATGGCAATGGAAGTCTGGCTAAGGAAGCTGCGGGCTCTGGAGCCGTGGAAACCGAGAGTGAGTGCAGCTTTGCTGGAGGAGAAAGATAAGGTGGGAGCTGCGGATGGCCTTGTGTCCACAAACCCCAGGGCTTCCCCTGTGAGGAATGCTAATTCGCCTTCTCATAATTTTGCATCTGCTTTAAGCGGATGAGCTTGTAAAAGGCAGATGCTTGGGAAAGCATCTGTTACCTGCAGTGGTTTGGCTGGGTCAAGGTCACTGACACCGGGAAGAGCCTCAAGTACCTAAGCACTGCCCCTGTCGAGGCTTTTGTGTGAGGCTTGATAACCTTCACCTCGGGAGCGCAAGCTCTGAACGGATCTGCCATCAGTATCTCTAGTGCAGAATGAGTCTGCTCTTTGCCGACAGCGGTGTTGCTGCAGCCTGTGCTCCAGAAGCCGTTTGCAGAGCACAGCCCTGATGCTGGAAGGTGTCCTTACGCACACGTGTGCTGCTGCTCCAGCCCTGTCTGCTCTGCTGGAGGCTGTACAGCTGTGGTCACGGAACGAGACCCCCCCAGACTAGCTGTGGCAGTGAGTGAGAAAGGGGCATGCGAGCTTTTGACGCTGTTCAGCTGCGAGGCTGCCATCTCCCATCCCTCTGGGATTTCCTGAGGTGTGAGGTTCCTTTTTTCTGCTTTGATTTTAAAATACCAAGCTGATGGCGTGGGCAGCTGCGAGGGGTAGGGACGCTTAGTGAGAAAGAAGCTGCGTGTTTGCCCTGGTAGAGGAGTTGTCATCCAGCTTACCCTTGAACAGGGCAGCTCTTTGCTCAGAGAGGTCTGGACACAGCAGCTCAATGAGCCTGCGAAGGGAGGATGCAAAGAGCACATCAGAAACTGGCACTGGCTGGCTTCTGGGTGATGGAGAAACCTGTAAACACAGAGGGGTCAGCAGTGTGAGAGCAGAAAGGGAGGATGGGTTTGCCCATTATCAAGTGTCTCAGGACAGCATAACCAGAAATATGGGAGAAGTAAATGAGCAGTGATTACCAGGAAAGCAATTCCCTCCCTCGTGCCAGGATTTCAACAGCTTTATGTGCTGTACCTTAACAGCCAGCTATTTGCTTTCACTCTGGATTAAGCCTCAGACTTCCTGCGGTGATGTCCTTCCCCGTCCCTCACAGGCCACCAATGTCAGGCAGCTAAAAGCCTGCAAGTGACAGGCTGTCTCAGCTCAGACCTTGTAGTAACATCTTGCTCGAGGAAATTCCTTAGTATAGGTTTCTCAGGGGTTGTGAAATGTGCCCTCTGCATTGCCCCACAGAGGGGCTGCCCCCTAAGCAGCCTGCAGCAGAAGGACCTTGTGGAATTTAAAATAAGGGTGCTAGATTCCCACAGTAGAACCTGTGGCTGTGCCCAGCCTTCTGCACAGCAAAGTGAGAATTGCCTCTGACTTCCAGGGAGGTGATGGCAATACCCAGAGGAAGACTGAAGCTGCAGTGGTGACTGTTCCTCAGTGCTGCTCTCATGTAAGGCACCCATGAGATCTGCTTCTCTGCGGGGTGGAAGCATCATTTGTGTGGTGAGAGGAAGGCACGGAGCAGGGCGCTCGCTGCTGCTTTGTCTCAAGTGTCTCTTACAAGCAGCATTGCAGGCGGTTTCTGCAGAGGAGGATGAGACTGTTTTCTGTGGGAGTCTCGTGCCCCTGTCTTTGTCTTTGCAGGACAACAGACACTCCGGCCATGGGTTTAGAACCTCTGTGCTCTCTTGGTGGGATTCCTCAGGGGGCTGTTGTCGTTGCGCATCCTTAGGTGTTGCCTGGGTGATGTCCCTTTTCCTTGTAGCTTGCTCTGATTTTCAGGACCACCCTAGGGTTTCTTTTCATCTCTCCTTGCTGTAGCTTTAGCTTCTGATGCAAAACAAGAACGAGACACTTCTACGAGGATGAAATGTGCTCATTAAACCCTGGTAGATGTTCCCTCTTACCCTTCAAACAGGAGTTAGAAGGCCAATTGCTGACTAGAAGATGTGCTTGGATCAGTGAAGGGCGTGCAGGGAAGTGCCAGAAGGATGCCAGGGTGCTGTTTGGTCTGCAGAGGACAGTGGCTATTTACCAGTGTCTTTGGAGCAGGTGAGCCGTGTCACCCTGTCTGGAGAAGCAAGAAGACTCCAGGATGTGCAGGGGGCACACGGCTACGGCTTGGCCACTTGTTAGCAGTGTTTGGAGTCATTTTGTAAGGATCCTTATGAATTATTTAGCGAGTGGATTTACTCGAGACAGAGCCTTTAGCTCCTGAAAGAGAAGGAAGAGCCTGAGCAAGCTACTGCTGTAAATCTGTGCTTGCCATTTGCTGGCAAGAGCTCCCGCTTCTGGCTTTCTCACCCAGGACAAATCAGAGGATCTGCAGTGCTGGGGGGTGTTTGTGCTGCTCTGTGCTGCAACACATAGCTCAGAGCTGCAAAAGCAGGAAGGAGGAGTTCTAATAACACAGCTAAGCTGCAGTCGGGTGCTCAGGCAGCCATACAGCAGAGCACGGTCTTCTCAGAGCTGTAGTGTGTGAAATGCCACTTCCAGCTGAGAGCTCAGCTCAGCCTCTTGGACAAGGGTGTAGGGCAGGGCACCTGGAAGGAACTGGCCATCCTCTGTTACTTCTAGGGTATTTGAAGGGAGGGAATAGCCTGAACTCCCAGACAAAGTGATGGATGCTGTGGTGAGGTGGGGAAGGGGCATTGTTGACACCATTATGTGGGACAGGGAGTTGGCTTGAGACCTGGCTGAATGGAAGAGCTCAGAGGGTTGTGATCAGTATTGCAGAGCCTAGTGGGAGGCCTGTGACTAGTGGTGTTCCCCAGGGGTCGGTTATGGATCCCATCCTGTTCCACATATTAATCAACACCATGGAAGAAGAGAGAGAGAGTGATGAGACAAGCTGAGTGGAGTAGCTGATGGGCTGGAGAGCAATGCTGCTGCTCACTGGCAACTGGGCACACGGGAGAGCTGGCCAGAGACAACCTGAATGGAGTCCAACAAGGGTAAGTGGAGGGTCCTGCACCTAGGGAGGGGTAAGACCAGGCACCAAGACTTGCTGAAGGAGGTTGACCCACTACTGAGACCACATCTGGAGTACTGTGTCCAGTTCTGGGCCCCTCAATTTCAGAAGGACAGAGCTGCTGGAGGGGGTCCAGCGAAGAGCAATGAAGATGATGAAGGAAGGAGAGCAGCTCCCTGATGAGGAAGGGCTGAGGGAGCTGGGGCTCTTATTTATCTATTAATAAATTATACACTCCCTAACAGATTAAGATGTTCAGAGAGAGGAAACGAGTGTTAGCGACCCAAAGCAACACCAACCCTGTTGGTGGGTCTGGAATTGCAACAAAAAGAGTCAGATCCTTTTCTCTCTCTGACAGTGCCCTGGAAGTTAAACCGGCAGTCCGCTGTCTCCTCGTTTTCAGGTTGCTTGCTGTTCTGGAGCAGAGCACACGTGGGTTCGCTGCCGACTCAACCTTGGTTTATGGTGCTCTGCAATTGCTATCAGATGAGTTGTTGTAAAAACAGATGCGTGTTATTAGATTGCAGCAAATTGTAGTAATTTAATAATAGTTAAGACAGCTCAGCGTACAGAAGACACTATTAAAAACAGTTAATCAAGCGCTGCGAGCATGATAGCTGGGTTGGAGCTTGAGCGATGCCAGTGTCTTTACATTCTGCTTCTCCCGTGCTAGGTACCGCCAGGCACACAACCGATCTGTGTTGGGAGCTTTGCAGCTCTCAGTGATCCCTACAGCTGCAACACGTTGTGAGGAAGCAGCATGAAGTCTGTCATCTTCACAACGCTGGACCAGCTACCACCACTCATACTTGATGGAATGCTCACAGTCTCACAGTGATGATGAGGCTGGAAAAGACCTTCAAGATCATCCAGTCCAACCTCAAACCAACCAAGGAAACCTAAACATCTGATATCTAGATCGTGGTGCTCAGCACTTCATCCAGCCTGACCTTGAACACCTCCAGAAACTACTCAGCACGTTCCATGTGTGGCTGGTGAATGCGCTCAGTTTGGACCCCAAGGAAGCTCAAAATTCCTCAAGAATGACAGCATCTGTTTGCCAGGTTTTGTCTGATGGGCAGGTGGAGTTGTAGGGGGGGGATACCTTTTCCCTAGGTCTGTGCTGAATGATTCTAGGGCAATCTTTATGCCAGGAAAATGGACAAAGGCACTGTGTGTGACACAGGTGTCCTGCTGTGGCAGGGGGATTGGACTAGATGATCTCTTGAGGTCCCTTCCGATCCCTGATGGCTCTGTGATTCTCTGACATGAGAAGGCACCTTGAACTGTGCTCAGTTCTAATGTTGAATACTAATCCTAGTTCAGTCTTGCAGACGAAGTTTAACTGGTGAGCTGCCTGGGTGAGAGACCGGTGATCATGTTATCTCTGCATTTAGAACCCGCTCAGTACCTCCTTGTACTCTCCAGCTTCTATTCTCTCCACATCCTAGACTACGGGTACACAAAGTCTTTCATCTTTTGCCTTTCAACTACACAAAGCAACACTGCTTAAAATTGGAGTGGCCTGGCTTTAATATTCCATGAGCCCCTGGGAAGTCAATAAATGTCAAAGAAGCGTTGGATTATTTATGTGTGTATTAGGTCTTTGCTACATTGCTGAGAAGGCCTCGTGGCATTTGATCATCGTGCCCTTAGAAGACGCGGCCCGGGGTAACAGCACTGTAAATATATCAGAGGGCTGTTGACGTTTCCCACCGGATGATAGATTTGTATTGTTCTTCAGCCATTATTGGGTTGGAAAAGCACTTCCTTCTTCATCATTGCCTTTGCCAAATGTCTCGCTCAGCCTTGCATTTTGTTTTAAGGGTCTACAAACAAATGTTCGCTCATGAAAAAGCCAGGCTGGTCTTAGACTTTGCCTATCTCATGCATCTCTGCATCAATTCTGGGTTGTGAGGTCTCTCTCGTAACACGCACGAAGAGGAGCTCCTCATCAGGATGGTGCTTAAACTCTCGGGTAGAAGTCAGGAAAGATTGGTGGCTGTAGCATTTTGATAGATCCATTCCTGGCTGCACAGTTGGTTCCCTGCAATGACTTGTGCTCCCCACTGGTGCTGTTTGACCAGGTGTTTTCTGTCACTCAGCTTTCACTAGGTACCAGTAGGGTCGGTACCATCTGCCCCATTGCCCACCTGACTCAAGTGGTGCAGAGAGTGGCTTTCTCTTAACCTGGTAGTCCCACTCACGATGTGACAGGTGTTCCATTGTTATGCCCTGCTGTAGTCTCTCTGGAAGTCACACGTCTTCAACAGACTCTGAACTAGAATTTCAGAAACTAGAGAAGTCATTCCTGACCGCAGGCCTCCTGGGGACTGCACTCTGCTGGTTCTGCCCCGTCTCCATCCCTACACCTTCTGCATGCCCCGGATCTTGATCGAGACCTTCATTTTCATTAAAATTCAGTTCAGCTGAATGTGATGCAAAGCTGCGATGCGATTGTTATTATCTCGGCAGGGAAGGTTGCTCTGCATTCAGGGAGCATCCCAACATGTGGCCCATCATCCGTGAAAGGGACAAAAGGTCGTGCCAATGCCTGGCTCCAAAGCCGTAGTCGATGGCCATTGAGACGTTTGAAACACATTGTGCTCAGACCACTGAGGCACGACTGCTGAAACCCAGCGTCTGCTGAGGGAATGACTGACAGTCACTGCCCCTGTGGCTGATCTGTCTGTATCTGCTGAGCATTGGCCCGTTGCTCTCTTCACGTGAACAGCTTTCCCTCTGCTACTCACAAACCGTTGACTGTCTTCTCTTGGGAGTGCTGGACAGACCAGTGGTCAAATAATGGTGATGGAATCAAGGACCAGCTAACTTCTGCCTGAACAAGAAGTGAAGTGAAGGCCTTTCAGAACAGTCCCATGGCTGTTACTGGCCATGGCTATTTATGGTTGCAGGCATCTTCTTCACGGGCACCCACGTCCACAAACGTAGTCTCTCGTGGCTACCAGTTAAAGCAAGAGAAGGTGCTGGCAACACGCTGGAACTGAATGAAGATCTGCTAATGTTTTATTTGGCTTCTGGACTCGTGGCCAGGTCACTTTGCAGGCCAGACAGGGATCTAAGAATAGGCTGCCTAGACAATTCTGCACTAAGACTTGGCGTAAGTAACACCTGGGGCCGCAGGGACGAGGACTGTGAGGGGGAATAGAGGTTACCTCTAGGACCGTACATGTGAGTAGGTCCACAGCTTGGTCGCCTACTCACTTGGAGGCAACCACATCTGTCTGAGTGTGCACAAAGTTGTGTAACTTTTTTATGCATCTATTTAGGACTAAGGCAAAGAACTCTGAGGTCACTCATTTGTGGCTGTCGTTACGGTAGAGCATAAATGAAGCGTCTGCCAGCGCCATTTGGGTACCATTTCCTTGAGTGTGGAGGTGGAGTGCTCTAGGATCTGCAAGGGGTGATAATTTTTGGCAATGAAGATCTGCAGTCAACTGGGGAAGGAGTTTATTACTGACAGGAGTTTTATTATGCTGGCTGTAGGTTTATTAAGCACTACACTGCAAGCTTTCTGTCAGCATATTGTGTGGTTTTCTGAGCCATATACTAAACTGCCTTCCGTCGCTGCGGCTTCCCAAAAAGTTATACCCATGTTAATTGCCATGGCACCTCGGAGAGGCGAAGAAACACTGCCCTCCTCTCGGGGTCATCAAGATTCCTTTTAGCAATGAGTGTCAAGTGAAATGAAAGGCTAAAAATCAAGCTGAAAGGGTGTTGGGGCTGGGCTTACAAAGGGATGCCCAGCTTGTGTTTAAGCTGTCACAATGACACGATGCCATGATCCAGATGTCAGACGTTAGGTTGACTTGGTTTAGTTGGATTTAGGTTGGACTGGATGACCTTTAAGGTCTTTTCCAACCTCATCAGTACTGTGATGCTGTGATGCCAGGTCTTGAAGTAGATGGACTTGGTCAGAGTGTTTGTGACAGTTAGGAAATCCTTTCTGCTTTGCTTCTGGAGATGTTTCCCACTTGAAGTCTTCTGTCTTCTCCTCTGTAGGAACCTGTTCTTTGGGATCGTACTGTTACTGGAGTGAGCTTTGCATGATGAAGGTTGATGGATCTTTTGGACAACTGTGTTAATTATCACAAATACCCTTCCAGAAGGCAGTGTCTACGTACACGAGTGTCATTTTCCCCTGGACAGCAATGCTGAGGCTTTCCCTGGGTAGAACAGTGTAATCATTGTTCCTCATGCAGCAATCGATGGGGTCAGCTGAGGGGAAACCGAGTATCTTTGATTATCTCAGCATGTGCCCAAAGCACCAAAGCTTTGGCGAGAACTTGGAGGCAAGACCTCTCGAGGAAGCCGTGGATGCTTTAGGCCACTGAGCTGGAGACCGGCCCACGCTTCTGCCAGTGCTACACCAAAGATAAAGGAAATTAGTTGGTTAATTTAATCTCATATCTGATCAGCAGATCTACAAGAACAGAGCCAGGCGCTGAGATAAACCCTTGACACTGTGCTGCAGGAGGCTGAGCAGCAGTAAACAAAATGGTTTGTGTGGATCACGTTCACTTGTTTTAATTAACAATGCCCTGGCTTCAGTCAGCAGCTCATTTACCTGTGAACTGAAAAATGAGCAATTTATCTCAAAAACAGAGGCAGAATAGAGCGGGAAGGGAGAGCTGAGAAGCTAAAAGATATTGCTTTGTGCAACCAGTTGTCTCATTGTCATCAACCTTGAAGCTCTCACGATGGCACCAGTCATGTAGGCAGCAGTGATTGTGTGAACCTGTGATTCTCTGTAGCAGCTAGGACTCAGTGCTAGCATACACGATGCTTCCTCAACAGATGCATGTTCCATGTGGTATGTGAAGTGCTGAGAACTGAGCTTGACACGTGGATGATTCCTTTCTGCCTATGAGAAACCAGGAGTGCCCAGATTCTCGTGGGGGAGTGTGAAGAAAAGTACTCCCCTGGCTTGCTTTCCCAGAGGCAGGCAACCTTGAGAGGGAGAGTCTGGAGTGGTAGGTGCCTGCTTCAGGGGGGAAGCTGTTGAAGCAGCACCACAGTATAAAAGGGAGGCTGCTTGCAGAGACCTCCCAGGGAGATAGAGTTCTGTTGTCTCTCTCTGCAGGACTCTTCTCCTGCTCTGCAGACAGGTGGCTACAGACTGAACGGACCTAACTCGGCCAATGTCCTGGACTGTAAGTGTAATGGACGTTTTCTATGGTGGTTTGGGAGAACTTTGCTTTTGTTGTGGACTTTGTCACTGCCTTTTGGGTTTTCTGTCAGGGTACTTTTGGTCAGAGGTCTTCTACTTTATTTGGATGGTGATGGGTTCATAGAATCATTAGGGATGGGCCCTCAAAAGATCACCCAGTCCAATTCCCCTGCCACAGCAGGATCACCCAGACTAGGTCACACAGGAACACAGCCAGGCGGAGCTGGAACATCTCCAGAGAAGGAGACTCCATAACCCCCCTGGGCAGCCTGTTCCCTGGGAAGAAGGTCCTGCTGATATTGATAGGGAACCTCCTGTGTTCCAGCTGGCACCTCTTGCCCTATCACTAGACGACCTTGAGAAGAGCACAACCTTATCCTTACACTGTGTAAAACCCAACAATGATCTGTGTCTGTGCTTTCTGCTGATGGCTGTGCTCCTCGACCGGGTTACAGAACGGTCAAAACAATATGGGATAAGGCTGGATTCATTTGAGGGCTTCATGAGGTGGTGTGAGGTGTTGCAACGCGAGCTGTGTCACCTGTAACGATGTATGCTGGGCTCTGATTACTGTGTGTTCTCCTGCATGCTGTCCCCCTGATGTGGCTGGGTTTCAGTGATGGATGTAGTGAGCAGGACCCGTCTCATGCAGAGCACTGGGATTACAGCTGTGATAACGCGCTGCACTGTGACGCTTCATCTTGAACTACAGAAACAACCACCCATTTCAGACTGAAACCATCTCACTCCCTCTCCATGGCAGAGCAGATGACTCGGCACAGAGGGAAAACAAAGGATTACCCCTTCTGCATTCTTCTTATCCTGTTGCCATAGCAGCTGCAAGCAAGGTTTCTGCAGAAGAAGGCTGGGGCTGTCCGGATCAGCGCAGCAGGTCTGCCAGTTACTGCCTCGGCTCCCCTGTGTGAGCACCCCAGCTCCCTGCTGTTTGCAAAATACAGCCAAGGGCTCTTAGCCTCCTCACCTGCATCTCCCAAGTAACAGGCTGCTGCCTGTGGAGCCTTCTACTACAGAGACAAGAAACAGGAGAGGATTAGTGTTTGGTTTCTGTTTGCCATAGGGTTCTTCCCAACAATGCCTCCTGCAGCTAGAACTGTCAGGATACCAGCATCCCTTCCTTAACCAAAATCTTTCAGCCCCTGCCGTGTGCTTAGAGTAATAAACGTGTCAGTGGGACCAGTTCTCTGCAGAAATCATCCTGGAAAGGGTCTCTTCTATTATTCAGCAGGAATTGTAAGGGTGATGGGCAAAATCAGAGGTCTCCTTTGATTCTTGAGGGCAGAAACAACCCCCCCCTGGGGTTTTTAGTCAGGAAAACCAGTTTTCCTGAGACCTCTGTCAATGCTATTCCTACACTTTCTGGTTGCCTGGAGATTTCCTTGGATGCTGAGGAAGGGATAAGCAGGGCTTGAACACTCCTAATGGAAGAGCTGGGGACTGTTTCATTAACGAAGAGCTACCCGTCTTCAGGATTTGGACTTCCAAGGCTCTGTTGATCCCCGCTTTGACATGAGTGCTGCTGTCCCGCTCTGTGATGTCAGGCTGAAAGGGAAATCTCCAGTGCTGTGGAAAATGAAGTTAACATCGATTTGTGAGCCCTTTGTAGGGTTTATTGAAAGGTTAGGTCGAGCATCTGCACTCTAAGTGGACTTGAGGAGAGGTGAGACTACCTCTGTACCAAGCTATATAGCAACTCCACCACCTCAAACCAAGTCTCGCCCTTTTGTCTTCTTTGTTATTTAGCCTTTCTCTCTTTTTTAATTCCCAAGAGGATTATTGCAAAGCCCACATTCACATTTGACAGGCCTTGCAAAAGCAGTGCGTGTGCTCACTATCACCGCAGAAGAGAGAGGAAGAAGACAGCAGGACCTGGTGTTTACCCGTGAGAACAAGAGCAAATCCCAGAGAGGCTTCCTCTAATTAGTAGTGCTGCTCTTTATAGAAGGCAGCATTCATCCCCATAGTCCTGGCAGATCACTGGTGGAGGAAGGAAGGCAGAGAGGGAGGGAGGGAGAGGAGATTGAACTTGGCCTTGAGGATGAATCACCTACACTGATGAGAAATAGGTTAAGTGATGCTCTGCTTTTCAGTGATGTTAGAGCTGTAGCTGCTGAATCCTGCTCATTGTCCAAGGCTATAAAACACCAGGCTGATTGTGGTGTTCTTCTTTCAATATTTGTCTGATGGGTTTGGGAGATGTTTAGCTCCTGCTCCTACCATTTCTACTAAAGGATGCTTATCCATGGCTCAGAAATGTCAAATCCTCACCTATTAACTGTCTCTCTATTAAAACAGTGCTCAATACTGATCAGCTTATTGCCTACTCCTTGTGAAGAGAAACACCGTGTTCTACTGAAGCTCATCCTGATCATCAAACTGTCCAGGTCAGTCTGTCCTAGCATCTTACTACTCACTGAACACTCCAGCCACCTGAGGCTGTTATCTCACACAGGTTTTCTCCACGTCACAGCTTGGCTTGACCTCAGGGCTGAGATGCCGGTTTATTCATCAAACAGAAACTCTCTCTGCCTTCTATTTACAGCTTGTCTGCATCAGTTTTTGCCAGTACTCTTTTACCCAGCCATCTCCTAATGGTCACGCTTAGCTTTGCTGATTGTAGGCTATCGAGACTTGTTGCCTCCCTTCTACATTAGTGTGCTGTCTTTGGTGTCAAAAGGCTGTCCTGGGGGGTTCATCTCTTGAGATGTAAGGATGTGCTGGTGGTTGCTGCTTTTTGCAAGAGCTCTTTTCAGTTTTCTAGGAGTTTTCACCCAAATGACAATCTCTGTGTACTTCCCTGTGTCAGGGGTCAGGGCTCAGCCAGCGCTGGATGAATGACAGATGCTCTCAATTAAAACTTCTCCTTTCTCAGAGGGGAACAGAAAGGGAAGAAGAGAGAGAGAGACACTTGGGCTTATGGAAAATCGAACGGCTTTAATGGCAATTATAGTCACAATTACACCCATATTAACCTTCCACTTCACTGGGGGAGTTGCAGACTTGACTCAGCAGCAGAAGGGAACTGTATGTAGGGAGCTGGCTTTCTGGAACTGGGTTTGAGAATGAATAGATTGGGATTGAAGGCAGAATGGATAGAGTTGTCTTCAGACAGTGACTAAGAGAACTTGACCCATGTCATCTTTCGTCAGACCCAGCATGATGCATGCGGGGTGGAACACCTTGTTCAGTGTAGGGTCATCTGTCCCGACTGCCGCTCCCCTCAGGTGCAGCCTCTCACTTACTGCAACCCCAACATGCTGCTCAAGGTTTAGCTGTGTCTGTGGTCTTAGGAGCAAATACAAGCAAGAACCTTTCTGTGCACCAGTTATCATGCATTATCACAGTGATGGTGGGGCTGGAAAAGACCTCAGAGATCATCCAGTCCAACCTAAAAGCAACCAAGTAAGCATCTGACATCTAGCACTTCATCCAGCCTGACCCTGAACACCTCCAGGGATGGTGACCCGAACACCTCCGTGGGCAGCCCGTTCCAAACCCGGATCACTCTGTCAGTGAAAATCTTTTCTTAATGTAAAGATTAACCCCCCCCCTGATGGAGCTTAAGACTGTGACCCCCTGTCCTGTCTCCAGTGTCCAGGGAGAAAAGCCCTGTGACCCTGCTCATGAAACCAGCACTCAGGAGTCTCTGATCTCTGACAGACTGACTTCAGCATCTGCCTCTTTCCTTCTGTATGAGGGTCTCTGATAACCATCACGTGGCCACCTTGCATGGCCACAGCCCTGGCATGTGTAGTCCTATCCCATGGGCTGCAACAGGTCAGAGAGCAATCGAGCTGTCTACTCTGATAGTTAAAAACACAACTGCTATCAGCGACTGAGGGAACTTCTTAGCTGTTTATTAAACTACTGGACATCCGACTTGGAAGGAGGAGTCATTTTCACAGCTGCAGGGAAGCCAAGGAAAGGAAATCTCTTGCTGCTGTTTGGCTTTCCCACTGACAGGCGGAACCAACTGATGGAAGTTCCCAGCCCAGGAATGTGCCTGCTCCCTTTTTCCCCTGTGAAAAATTCCTCAGCTTAGAATTCCATCCTCTCTATCAGGAAGCTGGAGTTCAGATGTTTCTGCTAATAAGGCAGTCGATCCCCTCAGACACCACTTTACAGGGTGTCGTGCATGCAGATGCTGAGTGCTGCTGTCGTTAAGGAGCATCTGCTTTGTGCAGCTTCCAAGGACTGCAATCAGAGCTGTCTGGATAATGCTGCTATCAGTTTCAGTCTCTGAGAACCCTAGGGTGGTAGAGGATGTGTTAACTCCTGTCGTCATCTCTGCCATACCTGCAGGCCTAATTTCAAACCTTCCTTCCACTTAGAAGGTAGAATTAATGGTGTGGCCAGCAGGGAGAGGGAGGTTATCCTCCCCCTGTACTCGGCACCTCAGTACAATAAGGATTGGAGGTGCTGGTGTCCAGAGGTGGCCAGCAAGACTAATGAAGGGTCTTGGGGACAGATCTTACAAAGAGCAGCTGAGGGAGCTCAGATTATTTAATCTAGAGAAAAAGAGGCTGAGGGGAGACCTCACTGCTCTCCACAGCTACCTAAAAGGAGGTTGGAGTGAGGAGGGGGACATCCTCTTCTCCCTGAGTGGCAGGCCATAGCACCAGAGGAGATAGCTGCAGCTGCACCAGGAGAGGCTGGGGAAGAATTTCTTCAGCGAAAGGATGATCAACCCTTGGAACAGGCTGCCCAGGGCAGTGGTGGTGTCACCATCCCTTGGGGGACTTCCAAAGCACAGAGAGGATGCTGAGGGGCATGAGTTAGGGGTGACCTGGCAGTGCTGGGTGGAAGGTTTAACCCTATGACCTCAAAGGTCTCTTCCAAGCAAAGATACTGTGTGATTCTGGGATAAAAAGATGGAACAAAGTTACTGAGTGCTGCTAGCAAATTAAAAATCTTAACGTGATAAAGTTTCTTCCCCATCTGGAAAAGAGTCTGCAGTTCCTGTTCAGCTCCTGCACAGATGATCTTGTACAGATCAAGGTTAAAGCCACATACATTATAACTGAGAACAGACACATCGATTCCCCCAAGCCTTTGGCTGGAAAGGATTGAAGAGCAGACACACAGCAGTGCCAGAAGTGAGCCGTGTGGGGATAGAGATAGGGACAGGGCTGGAGAGGAAAGCGATGGGAGCCAAACCTTCATCCAAGGCAGCACTACCTGCTTCTGTTTCAGTGTGATGAGGGAAATTCTGCCTGAGGAAGAATTTTCCATGCTATTATTTTTATGGAAGGTACTATATTTTAGGGGATGACAGCGCTAAGAGAAGCCTTCACACATCTTTAGTTGCCTTCCCTTAACACCCGGTTGCCACATGCTACCAGATGAATGCATAGTAGGTCAAGCACGACCATCAAATACACAACATTAATCACAGTACTGATGAGGCTGGGAAAGACCTTCAAGATCATCCAGTCCAACCTAAAACCAACCCAGTAACCCTAACATCTGCCATCTAGCTCATGCCACTCAGCACTTCATCCAGCCTGACCTTGAACACCTCCAGGG
Organism: Upupa epops; assembly: GCA_013397515.1. NCBI lineage: Eukaryota > Metazoa > Chordata > Aves > Bucerotiformes > Upupidae > Upupa > Upupa epops. Next base: position 80,678 of record VZRI01000450.1, read on the forward strand.
ACGGTGACCCGAACACCTCTGTGGGCAGCCCGTTCCAAACCCGGATCACTCTGTCAGGGAAAAACCTTCTCCTAAGGTCAAGTCTAAACCTCCCCCGATGGAGCTGAAGACTGTGACCCCTTGTCCTGTCTCCAGTGTCCAGGGAGAAAAGATTGACCCCAGCCTGACTCCAACCCCCTTTCAGGTAGTTCTAGACAGCGATAAGGTCACCCCTGAGCCTCCTCTTCTCCAGGCTAAACAGCCCCAGCTCCATCAGCCTCTCCTCGTAGGGCTGACCTTCCAGCCCCTTTCCCATTCCAGTTGCCCTTCTCTGGACTCGTTCCAGCCCCTCAACATCCTTCCTGAACTGAGGGGCCCAGAACTGAACACAACACTCCAGGTGCGGTCTAAGTCAGATGTTTTCAGTGTAGAAGTGTCTGCTTTAGTTTCACCTCCGCTCCATCTGATTTCCTTAGCCTTCTGCAGTTCCAGCACCTCAACAGCCTGTGCTATGTTGCTAAGTGAAGGGAAACAATCCTCTTGCTAACAACACACTGCTTTAAACAGACCTTCAGGTATAGATTCTCCATAAACCAAGAAGCCAACCCAGCTTATCTTTTGCCTTTTAATTCCAGAATTTATTAGCTCATCCTTCGCCGAGACGCGTGCAGCCTTAATTGCTCCATTTTTATTCTCACAGGAGACGCCGTAAATCTGAGCGGCTGTGCTTCACACGTTGAGAGGCAGTGTAGTAGCTGTAGTCAAAAAGTATTCAAAACACATTCAGTGAGTAAGTGCTTCGTAATGTTTTCAAGCTGTTCATCGGAGTTTGAAAGAGTAAGTGTCCCAAGCAGTCTTAAAGGAGACATCCAGCTGCAACCCTTCCTTTTACCCCCCAAACCTTGAGATTTTTTCGGAAACCTTTTCCCTGCTCCTTCCCCTCTTCCGAGATTTTTCCAGAGCTGTGAAAACAATATCTTTTCACTTTAATTACAATGCCCCTTGCGGATGTGCTCTGTCGTGTCGGCTGCGTTGCCCGCTCACGCGCTGTTTGTTTACGGCTCTCTGAAAAGCCATTTTAATAAGGTCAGATTTGCAATGTAAATGAACTTTACCAGCTCTTGCAAACTCCAGCTCCAGTGTTTGGTAAGGGGGAAACGTGCTGTCAATTTATCGCTTGCAGAATGCATTTCCAGTTGGCACACGTCAGGAAATAAATAGTCTGGGCGTTATGGGTTTTCCGGTGCGACGAGGAAGAAAACTCTCTCCTCCTTTAGCCAGGGAAGAAGAAAGCCGGAGCGTGAGAGCAAATGAAATCAGTTATTCAAGTAGGAAATTTCATCCGGAGAAACAATTCACAGTGAGCAATTTATTTTGCAAATTAAGGCTTTTGTTCTTTTCTTGGTTCTAGGGGGCTGCAGCTTGAAATGAATTTGACTGTTGGGACTCCAATCGTTTGTGGAAACAACTAATCTAACCCTGAGAATCTTGTGTCTCTTTGGGAATGATTATTCCCCTACTGCAACTGGATCTTAAAATGAGATAGATCTACTCTGTCATAGCTTTTCTTCTGGTTTTGGTTAACTGGATCATCTGAACTTCAAGCAAAACCTCTCTTCCAGTCCCATCTATATCACCTGTACACACACCTGTGTGTCTTCAAAACCTAAGACTTCAACAGCTACACCCTTCACAGAAGACACTGCTGTAACCACAGCTATTGAAAGGAAATCAGTTTAGCAGTTAAATTAACTCTGAAGTCAAGAGTTTGATGTTTTTTTCAGATATTCATATCCGTGAAGCTGGGCAGACTCCAACAGGATGAGTTGGAACAAGGCTGAGTGTCAGGGTCTGCATTTTGGTTACAACAACCCCAGGCAGAACTCCAGGCTGGGAATGGAGGTATGGATCTATGAGTGTCTTAGGCCAGTGTCGCAGTGGCAAGCACTTGGTGTGGATTGAGGACTCTGCCATTGTGCTCCATGGGCTTCCTGCATCTCTTTACTTATTTAATCTCTATGTCCTACATTCTCTACAAAACAGAGCCCGTTTCCCCCACTTTATAAGGATGCTGAGGTTACTCTCTGTGCTTGATGGCACTACCGTGTGCTCTGTAACACCCAGACTGCCTTGTCCTTGTGCTCCTGGACTGTGCTTCATGAGTCTTCAGTAATCAGCACTGTTGTAATTAGTTTTAAAACGGTCATATTTTGGCCTTCCTTTCCCAGAGACGCTTCTTCATTCGCTATCCATCCCCTTGGCACGGCGCTGAGGCGGCACACGGTGATCAATTGTGGCGACGTGACACGCTGGCTCCAAAGAATTCCAGCCAACAGCACTCAGAGTAAGTGAGCGAGTTTCCTAACGTAACACATGGCTGATCAAAGGGGACAGAGAAATGGAGCCCATAAGTCCTTCACTGTTTGCACTGGGTGCTGGTGAGGCATATCGAGTTGCTGAGGGGGATTTTAACCGTAACCCCTTTCCTATTTGTCATAAAAAGAATCACCACCCCCCCCCCAGGAACATCAACTGAAGTGAAAGCAGCATTTCACAACAAAGTGCACCCGAGCACCACAGATTAATGAGATCACTTTCCTTTTAGGTCTGTTACTTTCAATCAGTCCTTACGTCACGAGAACTGAACTGAAATGTCAAAAGCCTGTGGAAAATAGAAATATAAAATACTCTTAATGCTCTTCTCTATAAGGTGGCTACCATCATGGCTTGCTAACAACCTGATGAGATGAAGCGTTATGTCCAGAAGAGCTCTGCACGTTAATGAGTTGTTGACTACATTCTGTTGTCAATCCATTTAGAATTTGTTTCAGTATTGTGGGCTTCCATGTCTGAAGGAGCTGTGGAATTGATGGTTTCCTGTTCTAGCCTGGGCTGGCTGTCCTGAAAAAGAACGGAGGGGAAGGCTGAGTTCCAGATGCCGTGGGAAGCTGGTGACAGGATGGGAAGTAAAATACCTGGATATATAACCCAACCATGCCTCGAGAAAGATGGATGTGGAGAAGGGCAGACTGCTAAGCGATATTTCATCGTAGCTTACCGATAGTTCCTGCAAATTCTTTGTCCTTATAACTCAGCTCTGACACAGAATACAGCCCTTTTGTTGGTTTAAGGAATGATAGAAGAATCACTTCACGGGTGATTCTGGAACCCTCACCTCACTGAGGTACACTGACAGTGCAAGACATTTGCATGGCTTCAGAGTCAAGGATGCACCCCGTCTCCTCAGTAACATAATGATAAGGTTGGAAAAGACCTTCAAGATCATCCAGTCCAACCTGCAGCTCCATGAGGTCTCGTTTGGGGTGGCTGTTTGCTGCAAACCTCTGGTAGGAGCTGTGATCTGGGAAACTTCACGTGGCAGCTTGGACCTTTACTTTCACAAGTACGGTGCAATGTCAGGAGTACTGAGTTGTGTGCATTATGACTGAAGTTGGGATTGAGAGAGAGATTTTCTGAGGTGAACACAGTTTGTAAGATGAAAGGCATTTCTAGGCCCATCCACAGAGGCATTTTTTTCCTTCAGGAGTTATTCTGTGAGATTTTGTTGAAATATTTTGCATAATAGTTCAACCTAATGAAGCAGCCTGATAGAGGCATGGCAGCCTTTTCTTTACATTATTCTTTTATTAAAATTAAAAAGATTTTTAAGGCCAGAAGGGATCATTATGGTAATGTAAGCTGACCTATAGCAGGCCATCAAGTTTTAGCCAGTGATTTCTCTCTTAAGACCGCGTTTGCTGCCAATCAAGCTGGTCTCAGGTCTAGGTTCCACTTGGTTCCAGAGCTTACTCATGCACTTACACAAATGCACCCAGAATTGGAGCTCAAAACAGGTTGGTGCTCTTACTAAAAGGTTTTTAACCCTGCTTTGTAGGAGGATTCTTTCTCCTTCACACAGGCAATGCTGATTTAAAGCAACCGAGTAGTGAGGACGCTGGTGCAATCTTGGCTAAGCTATTTCAGCCGTGCAGCTGAAGAAGCTCTTCGCAACAGGAGGATTTGATAAGGTTATGGCTAAGGTAGCCAGTGCTAGAAGCCTTCCTGGGTTATCCTGACTGACGTATGGGCTCCATTCGGATGTGTTTGCTGCCAATCAAGCTAGTCTCCATTAGTCTCAGGTCTACGTGCACTAGGTTCCACTTCGTTCCAGAGCTTACTCATGCACTTACACAAATGCACCCAGAATTGGAGCTCAAAACAGGTTGGTGCTCTTACTAAAAGGTTTTTAAACCTTCTTTCTTGAACAAGTCAGGAAGTCAGTGCATTTGGTTGGTGAGGTCTGTCTGCACAAACCACGTCTGCCTCTCCCTGTCACTAACAGTTGTGGTAGGGTGCTGGACTCACTATTGACCCAGTTCTGCCCGTGTTGTGTTTGAACCCAAATCCAGTTTGGGTGGTGACTGCCAGGTGTCTGTGTTTGAACCCAAATCCAGTTTGGGTGGTGACTGTCAGGAGTCTGTGTTTGAACCCAAATCCAGTTTGGGTGGTGACTGCCAGGTGTCTGAGTTTGAACCCAAATCCAGTTTGGGTGGTGACTGTCAGGAGTCTGTGTTTGAACCCAAATCCAGTTTCCATTGTCAAACTGTTGTGAAAGAGGGAGAATTTTTAATGAAACAGTTCCCTGTATCTCAGACAAAGCTTTCTCTGTGAGATGTAGCTCAAGCTATGAAGTCTTTACTCTTTTATGATGACTGATTGCTGCCTTCTCTCTGATGCTGAAGATCTTCACAGGCCATCCACCTTAGCTGTTGTCTGCAGTAATTCCCAGCTCAGTCGTTGAGCTTCGCTCTGCTGAACGCAGCGGCACGTACGGAGCTACATCAATTGCAAACCTGTCACCCAGCGTGTGACAACTCTTTCCTTATGAACTATGGCAGACTGAGAACTCTCCTCCCAGCTGTTTCACTTCTCTCTTCTTCATTTCCTGGCAGAATAAACTTGGACTTTGAAGACCGGGCTAGCAAATAAATGCATCGGCTAAGAGAGCACTGAGGAAACTCGCTGATGCTACGTGACAGGGGTGAGTTGTGGAAGCCCCTGGTGTTACCTGCTGCAGAATTCTCACCTTCCAGTTTTAAAAATGCAACAGATTGCTTCAATCTAGAAGGTGCTGCACAGGAAGCATTCTGAGTCTTGAATATGGACTATTTCTCCCCTGTTTAGTATAGTCTGGGAAGCATCTGCGCAGGTGTTAAATGCCAGGTACAGAGTCAGTGGCTACATCAGATGAATAAGGCCCTTCCATCCCTCTTGCTGCTTTTTTCTCCAGTGAGTCTGACTTGTATGGCCATGATGATATGGGTTTCAATTCTGGAATGTCAGTTTGTTTTTCCCATCCATCGGATATTCCTAGGTGTCTGCTGTGTGCACTGATGAGCTGACCTCCAGCTGTAGATTCTGTTGTCAACTGCAATGCCCCTTTTGTAACAGAGGCCCTTCACTCTCAAGGATGGTGTGATTTACAGGACTGAAGGTAAGAAGTAGAGCTATCCTCTTAAATCTAGTCGTCTAGTCAGAAATGATTGTCCTTCAGACACTGATGTGGACCCTTTCAGAGAGTGAAACACATGGAATTGGGGTGTTGCAGCTGTGCAAAGAGTTTGAGGGTAACTATCTGTGTCTCTCATCACAGTATGTCATACAGCACAGTGATGTGTCCTCCCTGACGTAGTTCTTTATGCCCCTAAGATACCATTTCATTTCCTACTTAGAAAGTACAGGCATCTCTTTTCTGTTTGCAGAGAATTCCCAAGCAAGGCGTGTAAGGCAGATCTCCACGGATAACCATTGTGATGAGACAAGTGAAACAGGACAGAGGGATTTTCTCCTTCCCTCCCCTCTCTCCTAAGGCTTGTGCTGCTATAGAAATCACTGATTGGGAAGGTAATTGTGCTTAAGAGGTGCGTCACAGAAGAGCAGAGCTGTTCTGCTAACGACAATGGCTGTGAGAGGGAACCTTGCAGCCAGGGCACTCGAGTGGAAGCTGATCGAAGTGATATTTCTGATAGATCTAGTTGAAAATCCATGTCATGTAATTAAGCTGTAAGTTGTGCCATTACAGCTCTTGTTGACACTCCATGGCAGAAAGCTCATCCTGAAGGGTGGATTTATGATGTCTTGTTGACTTAACATACAATCTCCTGACCGACACGCGACCTCGTCAGCGCTGATTTCACTTGGTTTGAAATTACAGGGCACTGATGGCCCTGTGCTGTGACAATCGGCTACCTCTTGCTCAGGAGCCTCAGTGAAGGAGCACTGTGATTTTAAGGATCTCTACCTTGGTAGATTTTGTTGGCAGGAAGTTTTCATCTCTTACAAAGCCTTTTGTTGGGTTTAGATTTATTACACTGCTTTCAGGTCCTGAGGAGTCTCAGGGGTGACCTTATCGCTGTCTAGAACTANCCAAGTATCTTCTTGGTGATAGTGGGTGAAGTCTCAGGCATGGTATATGATGAGGGACTGTCATTACAAGAAGAAAGGCAGGTTTGCTTGTGCAGCCTTGCCAGCTTTCCCAAGCTGTTCCTTAGGCTCCTCTTCTTCACAAAGTCCAGGTTCTGTTCCATCCTGTGGTACCATGAATGATGGTTTTCTCTCCTCCTTGTTTAAACAGGAGACAGAGTTCATTTTCTTCACANGTGCTGAGCGGCATGAGCTAGATGGCAGATGTTAGGGTTACTGGGTTGGTTTTAGGTTGGATCTTTAAGGTCTTTTCCAGCCTCATCAGTACTGTTAGACTGTAATGCCAAGTATCATCTTGGTGATAATGGGTGAAGTCTCAGGCATGGTATATGATGAGGGACTGTCATTACAAGAAGAAAGGCAGGTTTGCTTGTGCAGCCTTGCCAGCTTTCCCAAGCTGTTCCTTAGGCTCCTCTTCTTCACAAAGTCCAGGTTCTGTTCCATCCTGTGGTACCATGAATGATGGTTTTCTCTCCTCCTTGTTTAAACAGGAGACAGAGTTCATTTTCTTCACAGTGCTGTGCTTTGGATGTAGTGTGAGCGTGGCATTGAAAACACACGGCTGCTCTAGTTGTTGCTAAGTAATATTTATCCTAACTTAAGGATTTCTCAGTTTCTCATGGTCTGTGAGCAAGCTAGGGAGGGGGGCCACGGCTGGGACAGCTGACCTGAAATAGCCGAAGGGATATTCCATAGCACAGAGTGTGATGTAAACTAGTAGGAGCTGGCTGGGAGCAGGGGTCAGAGCAGTGCTCTGGCATTGATCGGTGGGTGATGAGCAATTGCACTGTGCAGCACTGGTCTTTCTGGGGTTTTATTTCTCTCTCTTTCTGGGATCCTACTCTTCACTGTTATTTCTATTAGCATTGCTGTTGCTGTTATGATGACTATTTGTTATTATTATTACTCTTTATTATTACAACAGTTTACTACTGCTCTTAATTAATAGTCTTTCTTTTATTTCAAGTAGGAAGCTGTGCTTATTACAACCCAGAGGCTGTCCTTGTTTTTCCTCATTCTACTCTCTGTGCTTACTAGGAGTGGGGAGGAACGAGCTGCGTAGGGCTTAGTTGCTGGCTGGTGTTAAAACTCTGAGAAAGAAGGAAAGAAAGAAAAGCTCTTGGTCTGAATAAGGAGAGGTGAATAACTAGGGTGATCTTTGATTGCCTCTATCTACTGTGGCCAAATAACACACCGTCCTCATGGGGCTTATCTGGCTTTGTCGATGGGCTTGTGCCTGCCTGTGCCTGTGTGTGGACTGGGGCACCTTGGGCAGCGTATCGGCCGGTGGGAGTCAAGCACTGGGTTACAGAGGAGGAGAAAAGTTGACTGCAGCTCTTTTACCTTGCTGTGAATTTTAATGCTCTCAGAGGGAATTCAACAGAGGGGAGGCTACTGGGATGAAGGGTTTTCCCTGGGTTATCCTTGACCCTGTTTGAGCCTCTGTGGCATGTAACATGGGACATGTTCTTACAGCATCCTAGAGGGCAAGACCATCAGGATCACACAGTATCACAGTCTCACAGTACTGATGAGGCTGGAAAAGAGCTTCAAGATCATCCAGTCCAACCTAAAACCAAACAAGTAACCCTAACATCTGATAATTGTGCCCTGCAGAGAAACCTTCAGTTTTTATCAGTTTATTCATCAAACAGGGTAAAAAATGTAACTGGCTCATGTTTCCTGCTGAAGGCAGAATAGGTGAACAAGAGAAGGCTATCCTTTGACTCAAAGCCATACGGCCACACTGGTATAGTGCAGTCTGAACTACTGCATCTCGGAATGACGGGGCTTGGTGGCACTAGATCGCCTCCATTTAAACACACCTGTTAAAAAGTGCTTAATCCCTAACGAAGGGCTCATCTCAAGCTGTGTGCCCCGAGGATGCAGCAGAGCCTCACAGAAGTCTAATCTGCCTGTCTTTTTAGGTTTGGGTGTTTGCCCTCTGGGCTTCTTCCACCCAAACACTCCCTGTCGTAGGGCACCAGGTACCAGATGCTGACCCTCGAGCTGGGATGGGTACGTGTGTTTCTGGAGAGCCCTAGCTCATGGAATACCCTGGCTCTTGTGATCGGTTGGGTGCTGGGCACTTATTCAATTTTTTTTAAAGAAAATTCAATTTGTAGAAAGTGTTTTCTACTGAAAAATAATGTTGACAGCAATGTCCCAAAGAGCCTCACCAGTCAGCTCTGTGTGTGTAGGGCAATTAAGTTAATAACAGGGCAAAGCTCGTCTAGGAAACAGGAGAAATAAATGAGAGCATTGTGCCTCAGGACAGACTGACGTGTATTGATGGTTTGGGATAAGGAACAAACAATCATAACCCGCTGGCCACAAGCAGGTTGGATAGGATGGCCCTGCCTCTGTAAGGACGTCTCCTGGAGCTGAGACATAAAGCAGAGAAAACCTTACGAGGGTCTGTCAGCTCAGCTCAGCTCAGCAGAAATAAGATGTATCTGCTGATAGCAGACTGTCAGCTGCCTGACAGCCTGTGAATAAATTGCTGTTTTCAAAAGATTTCCTCGGGAACAGAAACATAAAAGCGGAGGAGATTAATGCAAACAAAAATTCTCCACACACAGCCTCCTCATCACCCGTGGTTTATTTTAAGGAAGAAATAGCACTTGTGGATAGATAGATAGATCTGTGCCTGATGCTTCTTAGAATCTCTGAATTTATTGTCAGTGTCTGTGCAAGAAGAAGGAGTCAAACAGCAAAGGGCAGGCACTGCTCCCTGCTCTTGGACAGGTGTAATTTCTTCTGGGTCATCCGCAGCATGGGGGAGAGAATAAACAGCCTGAGCTCTGTCAGGAGGGCAGAGCTGACCTCATTTGTGCAGCATTTCTTTTTCCACTCGATCTTAAAGGGATGCATAAATTACAAAGTTGTTTGCTTCCATGTGAGAGACTACAAGGGGTTTTTGAAGCCGTGCAGGGAGGAAATGAGAACGCCTTCATCTTGCCACTGCCATAAAACCCAGTACAGAATGTTTCTATAAATGCACCAAGAGCTAAAGGAGGATGAAGAATCATCTGTGTCTTCTGCTGGAGGTGGTGAGAAACACAGCACCCAGGACAGAGGAGAAGCTGTGAGAATCACAGCACCCAAGACAGAGGAGAAGCTGTGAGAATCACAGCACCCAAGACAGAGGAGAGGCTGTGTGCATCCCTGGGGGTATTCAGTGGACACACAGATGTGGTACTCATGGGCACGATTTAATGGTGACCTGTCAGACCTTTTCCATGAGGGAAAACTGGAAGAACAGCACTGTGTGTGGTTTTAACTCACATTTGCCCTGTTCTGTTTCTATAACCAGGCTCTTGCTTAGACCCTGTTGCCTTTTTCCTACCTCTTCATCTAATTGCTGTCTTTACTAGAGTACTGATGCAGTGATGCTTTCAGTCCCAGGCTTCAGACTCCTTGTGCACTCTCAACACTTTCTACCATTGCCTTGAGGCTAATAGTTGCCCAATGCCTACCTGAAAGCCAGGTCAAACCTCTGTGCCATCTTTCTTGTCATCGTACTTTTGTATGGACATCTTCCCTGTCCCTATTTTTCCAAGCTCGATGCAATTTCCAGTTGTGACCTCCTTGTCCTCCTCTACTCCACTGGATTTTGTCTGCACTGGATACTGAATCATAACAGGCAAAGGGTGATCAAGGAGAACCAGCTCCAGAGCTGCTGTCACGTGTGGTGCAAGTGAAGAGGAGAACCTTCTGCAACCTCTTCCAAACTGTTTTCTCTCCACTGTTGATCTTTCCCTTCCAGCCCAGTGTTGTACAGACACCGATCAATCCCTGAGCAACTCATTTTCATCTTGGACAAAGTTTTACCACTTCAGAAGAGCTTTCTTCCCACATTTGTTATCTATCTCTTAGCCTAGACAGGCTACCAGAATAATGGGGACGTGCTGCTTCTCACACCTCACTCAGCTGAACTACAGAGAGTGAGCTCAGGTCCCACTCCCAAGGGAAAAATCACCAGAGGGCTGGAACCCCTGTGCTCTGAGGACAGGCTGAGAAATCTGACCTTGTTCATCCTGAGGAAGGCTCTGGGGAGACCTCCCTGCTGCCTTTCAGCACGTAAAGGTGCCCTATAAGAAAGGGGCAGACTTGCAACAGGGCAAGGGATGAGGGCTTCAGAAAGAGGGGAGATACAGACTGGATAGAAGGAAGAAAGTTTTTAACAGTGCGGGTGGTGAAACGTTGGCACAGGTTGCCCACAAAGGTGACAGATGGCCCATTCCTGAAAATATTCAAGGTCATGTTGGATGGGGCTGTGGGCAACCTGATCTCTCTGAAGATACCCCTGCTCACTGCAGAGTGGGAGTTGGTCTAAAGGACCTGTGAAGGTCCCTTCCAACCCAAACCACTCTGATTCTGCTCTAAATTCAGAGCTTAAAGAGCGATCAGTGGCTAAAATCCTAGTGATTTTCGCTTGCCACAGCATTTAGCTTCATTAATCCAGTAACTTTTAGCCAGTCCTGGTTGTCCCCTAGCGCTGTTACTAGTCAGTCTGATGCCAGCTGTTGGACAATAGCTCCCTGTTCTTCACAGCCTGTTGCTCAATCAAGAAAATATTGTCGTCCGAGAACTTGGCAAGGACTTCAGGACAGATTCAGATTTCATTTCCTCCTGTGTGAGTTTGAGAAAGGCTGTGGACCTTGGCGGTGCTGTCTGGGGGTCGCCCTGCGTGTCAGCGTGTGGCTCTTTGGTGTTTAATGTCTCTCATACACAGGGAGCTTTAGCAGAGAGCTATTAAGCGCTGAAAACCCCTCTTCGGGTGGGTGTGTGCGTGCCTGTGGATGCTCAAGCCTGGGTGAATGTTGCATGAGCATTAAATCTCACCCTTTTCGTTTGTCTGGTCCCTGCTGGCCAGCACAGTACTAATTACCTCGGAAAATGATTGGTGTTTGTGTTACAGCCAACATGCAGGTGGAACGTGTGCTATCATTTTCCATTCTCTAATTTATCTCCTGTTACCAGCTGATCGCTGCCTCCACACGAGGGACTTTGTAAAGCCCCACCGAAGGAAATATCGGGAGAGGTACACATTTAAATCACAATCCTGCGATGAAAAGGTCTTTGCTTTCGTTCAGCTTTTTGGTTTTAATTTGTTTCTCCACACGACCGGATCGCATCCGCGTTGGCCAATCTACGAAGGACCTTTCAGAGAGCTGACAAGTGGATGAAAAAGGTCTGTGAAAGTGCAGCCAAGTGGAGAGGGGAATTAATCCTGCTCAAACATTTAAACAGACTGCAGTGGGAAAAACAACCCAACTTCCCATTTAGTCCTTCATGCTCATGAGCAGGTCGGATAATAACAAAGACCCCCAAAGTTTGTGGAACATGCAGAAACGCTCTATTTCTAGAGCTAATCGTGAGCAGCAGAGCCCTCTCCAAAGTTCGGATGGTAAAGCAGGAGTTTTGGGAGTGTCGGTGTCTCCAGCTCACGCTGCTGTTGATAGGGAGAGCAGGAAGGGGTTTGATAGGAGCCAGTTTTCCTGGAGTTCCAAACTCTGCAGACTCCTTCCCTTCCAAGCCCAAGCTGCACCTGCTTCTTGCCTCTGTGAAGTGGTGTTCTGGAGTCTAACTTCTCACCAGATGCTCTGCTTCTCACACAGAAACAAAGAGAAGGTAGATAGAAGAAGACTTAGAAAACTTAGAAAAAGGAGTAGAAAGAGAAGACTCAGAAAGAGAAAGTAGAAAGAGAAGGCTCAGAAAACTTAGACACATTCTGCTTCCCTCTGAGCCTTCCCAGGGAGGAGGTTGAGTCACCATCCCTGGAGGTATTTAAGAAGCCTGTAGCCGTGGTGCTTCATGACAGGCTGTAGTGGCAGGCAGGGAGGGGGTTATATTATCTCACATATTTAGGTTTTTGTTGGTGTGGGTATGGTTGGACTCAATGATCTAGGAGGTCCTTTCCAATCATGATTATAACATGATTATTTTGTGATTCTGTGACATTTTAAAAGTGCTTCAGTTAGGTTTGCCCACTCTTACTGTAGTAAGAAAACTGTTCTCATATATATTTGTATATTATCATATATATATTTGTATAACTTCCCTGAAAGCAGGGAAGTTATACAAATACTTCCTAACATCCAACCTAAACCTCTCCTGGTGCAGCTTCAGGTGATGCCCCCTCATGCTATCACCAGTTGCCTGGGAGAAGAGTCTAACCCCAACCTGTCTACACCTTCCCTGCAGGTATCACAGCATCACAGTACTGATGAGGCTGGCAAAGACCTTAAGCATCATCCAGTCCAACCTAAACCCAACCAAGTAAACCTAAACATCAGGCAGTTATAGAGTGTGGTATGGTCCCTCCTGAGTCTCCTCCAGGCTAAACAACCCCAGCCTCTCTTCATAGGATTTTCCCTCTAGTCCCTTCACAAGTGGTGTTACTCTCCTCTGAACCTGCTCCAGCACCTCAGCCTCTTTCTTGAAGCGAGCACACAGTACTCAAGGGGAGGCCAGTACAGGGGGGGAAATGATGTCCCTAGTCCTGCTGGCCACACCATTGCTGATACAAGCCAGAGCTACACTGATGAGTCTCTTCTGTAGCACCTAGTGGAGTTTTGGAGTGGAATATGGCTGATTGAGAATGGGGTTTTTAACTGGCAGCACCCACCTACTGACTATCCTCAGGGAGTCAGTGCCCTGTTCACTAACTTCTCTGTGGACATCAGGATTTGAATCCGGATCACTGCGTGCTTGTAGTCTCGGGTTCGGATTGCCCACAGCAGTGCTGGAACCCATCGGTGGTCTAGTGTCCCAAATGAGCATAATACAGACTGCTCTGGGCTGCTTTCCTGACCCTGGGATCAGTGTATAAGCCACCCTGCCTCCTTCTTATGTCTTCTAACTGCCAGGTAGGGCTGTTATCTCAGCCCCTCCTTCTTCTATCCCTTCTGCAGCCTTTAGTGCTCATGAGAGGCATCTCTGGAGGGCAATATATGCCATCTGCTTCAGGTAAGGGATCTAATCTGAGCTACCTTGGCTTCCTAAAATACACTATTCAGAGACAACCCCTATGTCCTTCTACCTTCTGAAAAGCAAGGGTTTCAGATTGGGTTACAGCATCCTAAGTGCTTTCTGACCTGCATCTGCAAGCTCTACAATGGTGTTTAACAGCATCTGTGGAAACAACAGAGTGGCATGAGCTAGATGTCAGATGTTAGGGTTACTTGGTTAGTTTTGGGTTGGACTGGATGATCTTGAAGGTCTTTTCCAGCCTCATCATTACTGTGAGACTGTCATGTCTTACAGTCATATATTCGTGTCCTCAGCACACAGATGGGTTCATGGGATCCTGCAGGATAGAGTGGACTCATCACGTAACCCAAACGGATGCTGAAGGAGGCAGCCCAGGGAACCAGGGAACATTTCCAAATTCTAAGCAGCTATATTAAACCAACAATAAACGTTTAAGTGTTTCTCTTTTGTTTATTGAATGTTTATTGTGTATGCCGAGAATATCAAGCGATGTTTCTTTCAACACAGAAAAACCCATCATCTATCTGCAAGCAGCAATAACAGGCGCAGGAGATGCGCTTTTATGACTTGACTGCTTCTGCGGCGTGTTTGAGTGGAGTTACTGCAGCAGGCACCGGGCTGCTCCCTAAACGAATAGCTTTGTACCCAGTGAGTTCTGTAAGCCCATCCCTTTGTCTTTTGAATGATGACCATGTTTGTAAATAGGGAGCAAGATTAATAAAATATAAATTGGAGAGAAAAGCAAGATGCATCACAAAGATAAAGCAGCAGAAGGCACCTCCGTGGGCCCTATTAAGGAGGTTTTTCGGGCTAAATATTTAACTTTTAATTAAATTTATGTATTTTATTTATAGTTCCTTTTATTACTTTTTTCCAGAACATGCTGACACAGCTGTGGGTTTGTTAACAGAATCCATGGTGGTGCTATAATAAATATTATGGCAAGAATCCCTTCTGGACTATTTCCCTAAGCATTAGCATTTTGAGAGTGCATTTGGGTTTGGCCACCGTGAATTCATGCATTGTGTATTTGCCTGTAAAATCATCTCTGTTAAAATATATGGCCTTCATGATTCTCAAACTGGCTCTGAAAAACAGAGCTAACAAACCAGGGGAGAAGCTCGTGTTTTGGTACAGAGCAGAGCTGCAGCCAGCAGCTCTCCTCACTTGCCCAGTGACTGGAATGATGTTCCCTGATGCTGCAGGGGTGAGGCTTTTTGAACTCCCTAGCTTGCTAAGGCTTGATTTGCTCTGCTAAATCTACCACTGTCACCTCTTTTCCAACATTAGATTTGGAGGTACTTAAGTGAAGCAAGGTTTGGGGCTCAGGCTTGTTAGCAAAGCAACCCTGAACACTTTAACTGGTGAAGAACAAAGGAAGAAATGCTCTCTTGATGCCTCACTCTAGGCTGAGATTCAGAAGAGGTTTATACCTGTGTGACTATCTCATTTAACTAATAAACAGGCAAAGGAACATCTTCAGACTCTGTGTTGCTGCGTTTTTCTCCACTGGGGAGGTGCCAGACAACTGCTTCTACTAGATAGAAGGATGATGATGGGGCTGGCAGGATGTGATACACCGGTAGGAGAAAGGACAGATTTCTCTGGAGTGTAGGTGGGATCCACTCCTTGGTGCAAATGAATCTTTTGAAGAAGAAGAGTGTAAAAGAGGAAGACAAAAGGTAATGACTCAAACAAAGAACTAGTGATTCACTGAGCGGGGCTCAGAACAGAAGGGAATTTTGATGAAACAAGGTGCACGCTTGAGTTGGGGAGAGCATCACAACAGAGCAGAGGTAAAAGGCAGTAAGCAAAGAGTAGTACTGTCTCAGATTAGAAAGACTCCGTTGCTAACCTTCCCTTTCCTTCCCCCAGGATATCTGTACTGAAGGACAAGTTTGAAATAGAGCCCAAAATGAACTGGTATTGAAGGGGCTACAGGTGGAGAGATGAGAGATGAGAGACGTTCTTGCTCTGCCTTGATTGGATGACTAAGTGTTGATCAGATGTTGCTAAAGGTTCTGAGATGAAGAGATTTAAGTGTAGGTTTTAAGTGTAGATCTAGGTGTCAGATGTTTAGGGTTACCTGGTTGGTTTTAGGTTGGACTGGATGATCTTGAAGGTCTTTTCCAGCCTCATCAGTACTGTGAGACGGTGAAGATATATCCAGGGATTTGGTTTGACACTGGCTTTGTGCATAACAAGGTTTAGTTGTTTTGTTCATTAGTTTTAGTTGATTGTGATGCATGAAGAGTAGACGATGGCTTCATGAACCTCCCTGTTGGTTTTGCAGGGTTCTACAAAATGATGTGAAGTGGGCTTGGAATTCCTGGCAAGGTGGTAATACAGGCAGCTTGCTTGTGTTTCTTGCTTGCATTAACTTTTGTCCTTCTTAATGCTAAACAAATGAACTGAACTGCAGTGGTCTTGGGCAGCCTGTCTGATGCCATGTGTCATGTATTTTACGCCTCTGAGGATGGAACAGATAGAGGAGAAGAATGTGGTGATTTCAAGTAATCAAAACAAATCATGTGTTTCCAGTGAAGGAGACCCCACAGCCTCTCTGGGCAGCCTGTTCCAGTGCTCTGCCTCCCTCAACCTAGCTTTTCCTTGGGTCTGGATGGAAAAAACATGAAGAAAGTAGTAGGTAGTGCAGTAATTAAAGACAGAGATCTCTCTACAGATGGTTTCCCCCCCCCTCTTCTGCTGAAATAATTCTGACTTTAAGATAATCCTCTAGCTGTAACTTGGAAAAAAACCTTAAATGCCCTTTGTGAAGAACATGGGCACAGTATTAAAACAGATGTCTATAGGCAATTGCAGAATAGCAGGGTTAAAGGGGAGAGCTAGAAGGTTGAGAAGAGAGATATAAGATTTCATTCTTAAAAGATTTTTCTTCCAAAGGGACCAACACTGTTGGGAGAGAATAGGGATGATTTATAGGGATAGAGATAGAATGTCTAAACAGAGCCTGCACTTCAAATTCATCTCATACAGATACTTTGAATAAAATGCCATGTTCAGAGAGCTGGAGGTAGGTTTTGGGAGCACTAGGACATACATCTCTGACCCAGCTCTGTAACCCGTCTGTCTCAACTGCTTTTAATGTCCAGGTCCTTCCAGCAAACACCCGGAGTCACCTGCTGGGAGTCAGTGAGTGAAATCTCTCAGGAGGAACAGAGCACATCCCTGCTGCAGAACATTTGTCAGGCTGACCTGTATAGCCCGGAGGAATGAGACTCTGCTTTCCTCTTAGTCCTCACAGGAGGCATCTGACTGATCCTTACCATGAAG
Source organism: Upupa epops (assembly GCA_013397515.1). NCBI lineage: Eukaryota > Metazoa > Chordata > Aves > Bucerotiformes > Upupidae > Upupa > Upupa epops. The sequence goes on from VZRI01000450.1 coordinate 97,433, forward strand.
CAGCCGTGGTGAGGTGGAGCAAGCTCTTCAGGAGTGTCCTCTGCTGGCTGTGAGGGTCCTGATTAATTAGAGAACAAGAAAATTCTAAGAAAAATTGTTCTTTGAAGAAAACAGAGACTGCACAATTGATTTCTGCAACAAGAAAACCTGGGCTGTCAGCAGCCTTTACTTTGCCTTGAGTCCTTACAGCCTTGCATGTGTTTTGGTCGACGTCCATGGGAGTCGATCTATTTCTGCATCTTCTTCATGGACTGACATTTTCTGATGGGGGAAGAGAGCAGATTCATTTTATCAGGCAGTGCCATCAACCCTTGTGGGAAGGCTTTCTTTTCAACGTAGCGGGTATAGCATTGTCTGCTTTACAGTGACTTAGAAACAATGACTGGACCTGACGTGTTTCAGCTGAGAGCGGTGGCCTCCCATTCCGTTTGAACTCAAGCTACCCCAGACTAGTTCTCTGAAATGCTCTTCTTGGCCCATCCTGCCACATGTAGATGTAAAAAGAATTGGTCAAGCAGGCAGCTCGTGGGCTGTACTGCCCGTGGGTTTTGCTCTCCTGCTGTGCACAGTGACTGTTAGTGGACCTTGACTGCAGCAGCGGTGGAGAGAGCTGTATGAGTAAAGAAACTATTCTAAAAGAAGGCCTGGATAGTAGAGAAGGGGAAGAAAAACCACTCCAGATTTATGAGGGGCGGTTAGGAGTGTTGCTCAGGTTTGGGATATAATTTAGTGACTCTCATGTGAGGTTCTGCATTACATTTACAATACAGAGAGGGAGGGAACGGCACCCAACTGCATTAAATGGAGCTATGTTTTATCAACGCTTCCTGATGACATTATTACTCCAACAGCTTGTGCGTGTAATCAGAAACCAGAGGTAGAAAATACAGCGCTCTTCGGGTGTATTTTACTGTTTCACAGTAATTGGATAACATGACACCTAATGAAAATTCACCTTCGACAGACACCTGGTGTGCAGTTCTCACCTTTTCAGTCTTGCATCCTCTTGGCTGCCTGAGTGTACCCACGCTGATGGTTTGGAAAGAAGCATTTGTGATGAATTCTTATAAAATCAGAACAACCAGTGGGTTTTTAAGTGGTTTTCAGTGGGAAAATAACGAATGATGCTAATGGGGATAATGTGTTTGCTTTAAAGTCAGCAGGACTTAGTTCCCTCTAGCAGGTTTGGAACGCTGGTTCAGCGAAAGGGTTAACTCTGCTGTTTCTTACACTGAGTCTACCGATGTGATGTACCTGCCCCAAATGACACAAGTCTTGCTGAAAACCCTCCTAAGCCTGAGGCACATGTAAGGATTCGCAGAAGTACCCCTGGTTCATTGGAGATCAGTAAAAATAGGATCTTGAACTTTATCAGAGATTTTAGAAGTCCCTGTGAGTCCCGGATGAAATTTGAGGTCAGTTCTCTTCTTAGCTGGAACTGGCTTGGCCTTCCTTAATTAGAGCAATGTTTTCTTTTCTAATTAACAATTTAAATGGATAATGCTGGGGAGTTTTCATGGGAGGTGTTTTCTAACGCACAGCAGTAACGCTGTGGTTTTACAGAGCTCTCCATTCTAAGTCCTGAAAGTGCCTCAAAAACTCACATCATCCTAGAGGAATGGTGCTGGTGTGCTTGTCTTGCAGACAGGAGGCTGTCTCACAGAGTCTGAGTGGTGTTGAGTAGAGCCCACGGTGATACTGGCTGCACACAGACCTGTTCTCACGCGCGCGTCTCCCCTCCTGTTCCTTTGCATGCGGCTTTGTGACTGACAGCTAATGCCTGTGATGAAGATAACCGCCCCTCGGCTTGACAGACTAGTCCTGGTAGGGAAACACTTTCTCATCACTTGATAAATGTGCTTTAAGCCAGCCCTGCTCTTAAGTGCTTTTTAATCCAGCTTGGCAGATAAAATCTGGTAGCCAAAAGGCTAAGTCTTACTTTGTGGATGGAGGCCGAGGAACCCCGCGTTCCTCTAGGCACCGACATCGGCCAGACAGACTCCTGCAAATGTATGCATGATTATTGAAGTGTCCGTTGCCTCTAACAGCAATAGAGCTGTCTTTGTCTGCTGAAGAGAAAAGCCTTTCCTATTGTTGGAAAGAACTGTACTTGGTGCTAGACCACCAATAAACCCTGTCTCTGAAGTAGTTTCTTCTGAAACTCTTAAGAGACAAGGGTTGAGGGAAGGACTCTGCCTACATTGTCCTGCTCCGCACAAGCGCGTTGTCACGGTGTGTGAGACCTTATAAAAACTGATCTCTGTGTGTGCAAACTTCACTTCCATTTCTAACGGACCCTTCTACAGACTGACTGTGCTTGAGTCAACTGTTGAGTGGTGACATCATGGACAGGGGTTAGTTACTGCAGGATGGTCCTGCTCCAATGCAACCAGCAAACAAACAACAAACCCAGCCTAGACAATTCCCAAACAAATGTGTTTAGAGTGCTTTTTACTTCCATTGAAGGAAACCAAGACTTTTTTAACCATGGGAAACCAAATCATTTGCTCTCTGTTGGACTGGTGTTAAAATGAATGGATTGTTTTTGTACCAAAAGAGAATCTTTCAAGCTAATAATTCTCTGTAAAATATTAAGCAGCGCACGTTGTTGGGTTTATACTGCTGGAGGTTATGGTAGGCTGTTTGATTAATGAGCTGTGTTATTGGGGATGCAAATAATGTGTAATGTCATGAGACCTATGCGTTGCAGATTAGTGAAGTATTAAACTTACCTTGGCACAAGGGAACAAATCTGAACTGCCCCTCTGCTGCCATAAATCGTGCTGGAGAAAAAGTCATCTTGGCATCTCTTGTATTTACGCCTTTCATAAACTGTGTGGCAGTTTGGTAGCCAAGCAAAATCCCCTCTGCTTCATGCTTTTCAGTAATCACAGTAATGATAAGTCTGGAAAAGACCCTAAAGATCATCCACCCCAACCTAAATCCAACCAAGTAACCCTTTCTTTGCGGGCAAGAATGCTGTGGCACAATGGCTACAGGTAAAAGTGAGCCCTTTGATGGAGACTGCCTTCACAGTTGATACCACAGAGCCATTCATCATTTCTGCTTTGCTCTCTTGAGCAGCAGCATCTCGAAGAGGAAATGCCTTCAAGGTCTGCAGGGAAGACCAGTGCTTTTGTTGCTCTCAGGGTTCCTCTGAGTCTGTGGAGTGACAGTTTCTCCTGAGATCCACCGGCAAAAATTGCCCTGTACTTCAGCTTTTCCACATAAAGAAATCGTTGGTTTGACTCTGGGCTGAATTCAGTTCCCTGAAAAGTCCTTCTTCCAGGATTGCTGGTTCCACAGCCCTACAGCGCATACTCACCTGAAAACAATCTCCACGAAACCTGGTCTGGTGAGAGGTGTTTCCATCCATGGCGAAGGGGCTGGAGCTAGATGATCTCCAAGGTCCCTTACAACCTAAACCACTCTGTGATTCGATGGATCTGGACTCCAATCCTGAGGATGCTCCAGGCATGCACTTCACTGTTAGGTAGCAGATCGCTTCAAGGAGATGAGTTGGTGTGTTGGACAGAATAAGAATGTGTGGAAGAGTTGGCAGTGTTCAGACCCCAGCCGCCATAAAAGGATGTTAAAATACCAAGGTGGTGGAGAGAAAGGACTTCCTTAGGCAGAGATGCTGCTTTCATGCAAATTCCTGAAAAAAAAAAGACACAGAAAAGGTGTTTTTTGGTAAATACACCTTTCTGCCTACAATGCCTCTCACCATTTTCCAGAAGGGCCCAGCCATGCGTTAAGCACAGGATTAGTTTTTCTCATCTGGGTAGCACTGTGACAGTTTAAAAATAGCTCTCATAACTAATGTAGCTCCATACATTATGGAGTGATCACGTCCAAAGAGCAGACATTGACAGATTTGAAACAATTATGGAAATTTACCCAGGGTCCCATTTAAATGCACATTTTTCAGACTCACCATCAAAAGCCAGCCCCTTCAGCCAACCATTATTGATTGCTGAGGAAGCTATACCTGCATGCTCACGCTAAACCTGGCACAACGTGCTATGAAAAACTCATTAGGTGTCCAAGCTGTCTTTGTATCGGCACTAAATGCACCGCCATGCATATTCCGTAGGTGACGCGCCGATGAACGGCTCGTCTGTAATAGCTGCGGGGGGATGGCTCTGGAGAAGATTGTGCTTGTTGGGAAAAAAACAAGGGCTTCATTTTAACTTGTATTTTCGTTTGTCAGAGCAGCTGGTGATCCTGAACTGCCAGTTAGGGGAAGGCAAAAAGGATAAGGAAATAGTCCTGATATACCTGTTCTTTTCCTCTATTAACTCTGCAATAATCAGCTGTTCTCCAAACGGGACATTCGTAGCAGCAGACATGATCATCTCTTCTGCCTGTTGGATGGTTAACAGCAGGTCAATAATCAACTCAGAAACCTCTTACAGTAGCTCAGAACAGCAAGACATCATATTGCTTGCTTTTACTTCGTGAGCCTGGCCTCTATCAGGAATGCTGTGGCCAGTAGGGAGAGGGAGGTTCTCCTCCCCCTGTGCTCGGCACTGGTTAGACTGCACCTGGAGTGTTGTGTTCAGTTCTGGGCCCCTCAG
>VZRI01000450.1:102033-159750 GCA_013397515.1 Upupa epops
GGGAGGTTTAGACTTGACATCAGGAGAAGGTTTTTCACTGACAGAATGATCTGGTTTTGGAACGGGCTGCCCACGGAGGTGGTCAGGGTTAGGCTGGATGCAGTGCTGAGTGGCAGGTTTTAAATGTTGGACACTACCTGTTGATGCTTTCTTGATGATTCTGATGCAGTGAGCTGGGAGAGCAAGGTCAGCTCTTATGAATGACCAGGTATTACACAGCATGGGATCACCACTACAGCTTGGTACACGGAGTCCACACAGAACATGGGATTTTGGTAGAAAGGAGGAAAAATCTGAACTGACCACAGGTTCCTCTCACCTGAGGGTCACTAAGTAAAAAAAAAAGCACTAAAAAATGAAGACTTCAGTTCTCTTTTCTTTTAGACTGAATCGAGTCAGCATTCTGCCTAAGCACCCCTTAGGGGAGCAATGAGCTGCACTCACCTTCACAGCACTTCACAAGATCCTAATAAAGCAAGTTAAATGAGGGCATGCTGCTGGTGAGAGAAAGGAGCTTGTTCTGTGAAAACATAATAATACACTGTGGACCTGGGGACATATGGGAAGCAGAGGCACTCTCACTCTCTGCTCACCATCTCGTCCCTGCGTGTCTGTTACCACTATCTGATAGCAAACAGAATTCAGTGAAGAGCTGATGTGGGTGATACAGCTGCTATTATGTTCCCAGCATAAATCTGTGTGAATTGTACTTGCTGTGGTAAAGCAAAGTAGTTGATTAGATTTGCTTCCTAATTTATTTTGCCTGTAAACTGCTTGCAGTGAAGAGCCCATGAGCAGTAATTACTCACAGGTGGATCACACATTTAAAGCAGATGCTCCAAGGAGGTCGTCGAGCTCTCAACATCGTCCTCAAGCATTGCTGAGCGTCCTGGGAAAGGTTAGCATGCTAATTCAGGTATTTCAATTAGAAATGAAAAGTATGGCATGTGGTTGTCCCTTGAGTCGATGTGTTTGCTGATGGTAGAGTTTTAATGGTGTTGGTGGCATTGAAGACATTGCTGTGACTTCCTTCCAGTGATCCCTGCACACAATGAAATTAAAGCAGGGTAAATGAACTTGTGATGAGTTGAGACTGAGCAAAAATGAGAGTTCATCAGAGCCTGTGACTGGGTGCTCTCGTGCCTCTGCACAAACAGCTGACTGATTTGCATGAGTTCAGAGGTCTGGAAGCAGGGCACAACCCCTTCTGAATTTTGGAGTCTTTAATCCATTGCTAAACATTAAGCAGTGGTTGTTTGACTTGTAATTATTTGGATGTGTAAACACTGAACCCATGCCTCCCTTGAGCAGAGAATGTTTTCTTAGGAGGTTTAGGGCTGCTTTGCACCTTTGGCTTCCTTAATCTAATTGCCTGGTAGTAGCTGTCTGATGGTGGGAATATTCCAGCTTGAGTTAACAAACATGTTTTCAGCTGTCCTTCACATTTCATGCTTATTAGCAGTTCATAAATATGTCAGGGAATTTCAGGTTATTCCTCTTTTTGAATATAGACCCATGTGTCTTGGTAATAGAGAATGTCTTCTTTGCTTCTCTTGGTTCTTCTTCTACCCTTCACTCAAGTTAAAGGCACAGGAAACATCACCTCAAATAAAAGGGTCTCTTCTGCACCATAAACAATTCATTTCCCCCTTAAAATTCACAGCCCCTCACATTTCACAGAATCACATGGTTTTGGTTGAGCCATCAAGACCAAAGCCAACTGTAAAGCTCCCTGTGGGTCCTGGCATCAGCTCACCGCTCCAAGGAGGCCAGGTAAGGAGAAGCAGGGCATAGGAACAGATGTAGAGCACTAGCACATGCCCTGGCTGTATGCAGTACCTCCTGCTCTCGTGACTCCCTGCTGCTGAATTACATCCAGACCCTGGGTGCTCCTCTGGGTGGCTATGAACTCTCAAGTTAGTCTTCTGTTCTTTTTTTGGGATGCCTTCCACACTCACCATTTTTGTTATCATCTCCACTGTGCCTCTTGATCCTTTGCTAATAAATCAGTTTGTGTGGGAAGGTTGCTGGATTACTTTTCAAATTCATTGCTTGATTACATGTTTAAGTAGTGTACGTAAATCATATCTAGGAATGAGCTGCAAGGAAGATAAAGTTAGAGGGGAAAAGGAATCTTAATAATAATTTACAAGAAATATGGTTGAAAAAACCCACTCTCACCTGTACATTCTGGTGCTGTTTGGGGGTAGAAACTCTCTTTAGCAGTTCTTCACTTCCCATTCCAAATCATGGAGCTTTTCTTATAACAGAAGCTGTCTTGGTGATGAAAAATACATTAGAAAGGGACTCTATGTGGGAGCATTCCCTGCCTTTTCTCCCGTTTAGATGGGAGCAGAGTTCCAAAGCAGAAGACAAAGTTTGGAGAGATGATGGTAATTGCAGACTTTCCTAGATCCCTTGGTGTCACCAGCTACAAAGCTTCAGACCTCTTTGTGCTTGGGGGCTGCTCTTGCAGGTGCAGTTGATAATGGTAGCTGCCCCAAGTGTTGTGGGGCTTTGGCAATAGAGCTGTGGAGACACAGATTAGGGCTTCATAAAGTAATTTAAAGCACAGTGGTGGCTGCTGCTATTTTGCTCTCCAAATACAAGGGAGTCAGCAGAATCACCACTCAGAAGCTGTCTAAGCTTCCCAATAACTAGGGTTATCATACACCTGAGGAGGAGGAGGGAGTACAAGGACCTGACTTGATCCTGACTAGACATTACAGGGTGACCCTGTGTGATCCAGCTGGTCATGACAACGCACTCGTATTGTAGGGAGAAGCCAGGTTCCGTTACTGTCTCTGTGACTGAGTATTTGATTCTCCAGGGTAGCTAAACCCTCCTATTTATCAAGTCATAGGTCTAGGTAACTTAACCTGTGAGCCCAGGATGCAATCAGCTGTCAGAATAGTCAGAAGTCTTGCATCCCAGTCTGCGAAAGCAACTGGCAATGAGCGGGACTGACGCTCGGGAATAGGTGCAGTTGCTCTTTAGGAATGTTTAGAAGATACCCCTTTCCTCATGAAGGAGAGCCACTGGAAAATCTCTACCTAAGTCTAGGCTAGCACAATCCTTTTCTAAAGGGAGACAATGCAAGATACCTTCTTTCCTTTAGTCATTTAAACTTTGGATTCTACAACTTTTATTTCACTTTCCTCTCTTCCAATGAATAATGAAGTAGCTAGTGGGATAGAGAAGATTGAGGGAGGCTGACCTGGCACATGAGCTATGAGCCAATGGTACCTTATTTCCTAAGAAATGTAGAAAGCTATTTTTTTTCCTGTTCTTCCCCATTAACATCTTAATTTCCCAATACAATTGGAAGGGAATTAGATTAGTCACTCTTGCCACTCTGCCAATTTTAATTGGAAACAATGGCTGCCAGTGCATAATAATTTTGTTCTCATTTTCAGCCCCAGCTGTTTGTAGAATAAACCCCCCTGGGTTGAAAGCCTGCAAAGAGAGATTTGACTCAAATTGGGAAGAACTTAGGAACTGGAAAACAGGTCTTCAGCTCCCTTAAACATCTTTGTATTCACACGTGCTGAAGCTGTTTCTCAAATAGTTTAGTGTGTGGCTCTTCTGGGCAGGGTGAAAGGTGACCCACCTCTGGATGAAACCCCAGCAGTGTCTAGGAGTGTGGACATGGGGATGGCTCTCCTGAAGGATGGATTCTGAGGAATCGTGAGAGATCTTGAATACAACTATGGTAGCCAGTGCAATCTTGGAAATTTCAAGACCTTTCCTACACAGCCCACTGTAGAGTGTCCTGCGTGCTCTTGTGGCTTCCAACTGCTATGGCACAGGCTCTGTGTCTTGGTATCGTTGTACCACTGGCTTCCTAAGCAGCATCTACAGAATCCTTCCACTATACTGGTATTTTTCCTCAGTACCCCTCTGCTTTTACTTTTTTGCTTATCCCTGCTCTCAGCTCTGCTCCACCTCCATCTGCCAGCAGAAGAAAGATCAACTTGGGGACAAGTTTGTTGACTGACAGACTCCCATATTGTTATACCTCTTTCTATTATAGATTCATAGATTGGTTCAGGTTGGAAGGGACCTTAACGATCATCTAGTTCCAATCCCCCTGCCATCAGCGGGGACACCCCCCACTAGACCAGGTTGCTTAAGGCTCCTCATCCAATCTGGCCTTGAATGCTTCCAGGACCATCCACAACCTCCCTAGGCAACCTGTTCAGGTCTCTCACCACTCTCATCATGAAGAACTTCCTTCTGACTTCCAGTCTAAACCTCCCCTCTTCCAGCTTGAAAGCATATAGGGCTTCAAAGCAGAAAGGTGACATTTAAAGCCAAGGATAGCTGTTAGTACCTGAAAAGTGACTAGCACAAGGGAGGGTTCATTTATAGTTAGTTTTTATGTCAAGAGAATCGTTTCATCATTTTGCTAGTGTGCAGAGCATCCACCCAAATGTGTGCAAAAGCACATGCATCCACCCTTTCCTCTAGAAACATTTGATCACCTCCAGGGTTGGAGACTCATAGAATCATCGTGGCTGGAAAGGACCTCTGGGATCATCAAGTCCAGCCCTCAGCTCAACATCTCCTTAACTGCTAGACCCCATAGCCTGAAGAGCTCTATCTACTTGTTTTTTAAGCATTGCCTATTGTCCTGGAACAGAATTAGTCCTGGTGTTTAATAGCCACAGAATTATAGAATTATCGAGGCTGGAATAGACCTCTAAGATCATCAAATCCAGCCTAGGAGCCGACCACCACAACCAGCTACTGTTGATGCATTCCTGTGCAGTAGAAGTGCTAGACTCAGACATTAAACCTTTTCCATTCCGAGATCCACGGATGCAGAATGCCAGTCGTGTGCTAGCAGCGATTATTGCCAGGTAACCAAACATATAATCCTCTGTTCTGAAATGTTACCTCTGTATCTGAATTCTCTGCATAAGAGAAAAGTATAGCAGAGTTTGAAGCGAGTACTAATTTTCCAACCAATTATTAAATCATTATTTCTACCTGCATGCCTGTCACCCCTAGGATCTATTGCATTAATGAAGCCACAGCATGCCAGTTAGCGCTGACAGGCGGAGCGATGCACTGCATGCCTTATGAACTATACGTGCAGCTCCTTCTGACTGCTACGGAGACAAAAATTCATACACTTTTCTATCAATAACCTGCTTTTTAACCCCTTGCTAACATCCATTCAAATCAAAGAATGTAGCCTCTCACAAAGAGAATGAGTCTTACAGCTGCTAACTATTCAGTTTGTTGTAACAGGGCAAAGTTGGGGCTGTCACTTCAATCCTCATTTAAGCAGGATTCCTACATTTAAGAGCTCAGAAATCATCGTTAAAAGGATGTTTGTTGTACTGTACAGACATGCTCACAGTTTCTTTCAGAGAACCTGTGGAAGATCTGTTTTCAGAAGAACCTAAACTTCTGATTCATGTTTGCTCTTTGGATCTGAGTGAGGTACTTCTTGTTCCCAAGCCACTTGCTCCCCTGCTCCCTTAGCCTTACCCTGATGTTACTAACTACTCCAGTCTGTTTAACTCATCATTCTGCAGTCTAAATGGCTCTGATTTCCCTCTCTGTTTTGCTTTCCCTTTTCTATCCTATTCAGTTTCTTTTGTGGGAGGGCATTACAGTGTCACAGTAATGATGAGGCTGGAAAAGACCTCAAAGATGGTGGGGTGAGGCTGTTCTCAGTGATACCCAGTGACAGGACAAGGGGCAATGGGTTTAAACAAGAAATTCAATTGGAACATAAGAGGTTTTTTTTATGATGAGGGTAACAGAGCCCAGAGAGGTTGTGGAGTCTCTGTCTCTGGAGACATTCAAACCCTACCTGGATGCATTCCTGTGTTACCTGCTCTAGGAGAACCTGCTCTGCAAGGGAGCTGGACTAAAGAATTGCAGAGCTCCCTTCCAACCCCCCACCGTTCTGTGATTCCACAAATTCTCCAGTGGCTTTAAATGAAGGTTATTCCTTGTATTTTCTGTTGTCAGGCTTCCCAAAGTTAGGATTCTGTTTTAATGATCAGACAATTCTATCTGTGCTTACAGAGATAGACAGATATTTTTAAAAAAGAACAAAATTCATGGCTGGTTCAAATAAATGTCACAGCCTGGCAGGTATAATGAAAATACTTAATTTACTCTAGTATTAAAAGTTAATGATGTGTGCACACAATAATTTAAAGTCTAATGTTTTCACGGGCTGGCTATCGATTTTCCAGAACATCTGGATACAACAGGCGTGCTAATTCAGAGAGCAGCTGGATTTCCTCTGCTCTTGTGAATAGCTAAGATTTTAATGGAAGGGTGCAACCTAGAGCCAAACATGATCTTCCAGCAGTTGTTTTCCCCTGAGATGTTTTGATCGGGTTGAGAAGTTCCAATTAGTTCAGTAAGTGAAATGTCCTGGTGTCCTGGATCAGGGGAAATTCCAAGAACAGAAAGGCAGCCAAGTCTCGAGCCATCTTGGATAGAATCTATCAGGCAAGAGAAAACAGCCTGCGGGGAAAAAAAGGGTTTATTGAATCTCTCTCTCTAAGCACAAAAAGCCCAAGCAGGTGACACAAATTGAAACAGAGACTTTCTCACAATGCCATCACACACATCCTGAGAAAAGAAATGGGCAAAGCATTCTGTAGCAGTCTTTGACTTCAGGTCGGGTCCCCTGGGGAGAGGAACACAGACAGCACAGTACAGAAGCAGAAACAAGGGGAGACTGAGTCCTAAGATACTTCAACCCCCAATTTCCTGGCATTCTGGCAAAGGGTTAAGACTTACAAATCTTCAGCTTGTCTTATGTGCATAGTTCTGCCAAGCTGAAACAGTAAACGCCCTTCCGGGCTCCATACTCCCACTAACTCAATATTCTTCCTCACTGGCAAGCTGTGACAACAGCTGCTTCTCCTGCTGTTCTGTAAATCAGGATGGTGGAGGCCAGATGGCCTGGCCATGTGGTGAGCACACAATGGTGGCCATGGCAAGAAACCAGCAGGGAACTCCCTCCTCCTTCAGGGATTTGGGCTTTTGGGGCTTCTCCTCTCTAAGGTTAGCTCACCACTCCAGGGTCTCCAGGCTTGCAACAGTCAGTGTAACTGCTCCATGTGGGGAGGAATCGGTGTCAGTGGCTTCTCTTTGCACCTGCCCACTTCAGCATGCGGGTGCGGGGAAGGGGTTTCTGCTGGCGTGGCTTGGAGCCTCTTGCAGCAAGCAGGGCGCGCTGCCACTGTACCCCTGCTGCCTTGCAGCCTGGCTCTAGGCATGTTTGTGGCATTCCAGTGCTGGAAAATGGGGGGGGCTGCAGTCCCCCCCACCCCAGGGTTGGAGGGCCAGGCCACCCAGCCACCCCACATGGCTCCGGGATCGAGGAGAGGGTGAGAGAGAAAGCCTGCTCACTCTACGCAGCATCTTTTATTGGGGTGAGGGGCAAAAAGGAATGCTCCCTGCATCCCCCTCCAAACCAGTCACAAACCCACAACCCCCTCTGGAAACCCCATTCCCAGCTCTGAGCTGCCTCCATGGCACCTGCCTGGATCTGTTTCCCTTTGCCCACTGGAATGGGCCATTTAGCTGACAACAGCTCCAACTTCTCTGAGCAGGGAGAGAAGCCATCTGNTGTGGCATTCCAGTGCTGGAAAATGGGGGGGGCTGCAGTCCCCCCCACCCCAGGGTTGGAGGGCCAGGCCACCCAGCCACCCCACATGGCTCCGGGAGAGAGGAGAGGGTGAGAGAGAAAGCCTGCTCACTCTACGCAGCATCTTTTATTGGGGTGAGGGGCAAAAAGGAATGCTCCCTGCATCCCCCTCCAAACCAGTCACAAACCCACAACCCCCTCTGGAAACCCCATTCCCAGCTCTGAGCTGCCTCCATGGCACCTGCCTGGATCTGTTTCCCTTTGCCCACTGGAATGGGCCATTTAGCTGACAACAGCTCCAACTTCTCTGAGCAGGGAGAGAAGCCGTCTGGGGTGGGGGACCTCCCCTCCTCCCCCACTGTCTAAAACAAAGCATATACTATTTTGGGCATAAAAGACAAGATGATACCCAAACCTATTTTCCCCCCTAACCTAGAACAAGCGGGCAATTTCACCACCCTTGGTGCCATACTTCCACGGCACGTAGGAACACTTGCTCCTCTCTCAAGTCTGCGAGTGAAGATTCCTGAAGTGCTGTCAGAATTGCCTGGGCTTTGTAAGGCATCTCAGACACTGCCATCACATTACAAAGCCATCCAGCACTGGACACGCTGCTCTATGTATTTTTCTTATCCGAAACCATTATGCTTTCTACATAAAATAATTGCCACGTGGAAAAGAGGAAGAAAAATACATTGCTGACAATGATCATGGACTTTCAAATTCAATTCTTATCTCCCATCCTTGCTACAGGACTTCACTTGTTTTATCATTGCCAGACTGATTTATCCCCAGAGCAAACAGAACTTCATTATTCTGCCTTTTTTACAAGTTTGAGTTCCTGTCATTGGGCTGAAATCTCCACCATCTCTCTTTTCCTTCAGTTTACTCAGTGTGGATATTCTGTACATGCAGGAGCTGAGTTTAGCCTTATCAGACATGCGGTCCCATGGTAGCAGCGGGGTATATCTTCATCATTAATAACGTTGTGAGTACAGCAGTCGACTTACGGGAGCGGTGTCTGCATATCTGTGAAGTTTGCCTGGTGTTATCTGCCCTCTGCTCAATTAGAATTTATCTGACAAAGGCATGGGGTAAAAAAAAGCAGGGAGGACATTTTTGCTCTGATTGCTTATTGTGTTTGGCTCTTGCATTTATACAGGAGATTGTAGGACAGGAGAGATGCATCTAAGCTCAACTATGAATTACTTAGATAATAAAAGGAATGTCGCTGCTGTAATACAGAGCTTAATGATTCCCAAAGACAAAGAATGCCATGAAAAGTGAAAAATAATCTCACCCAAGTTGGATCAATTCCGGGGAACATGTGGGCTGACCTGTTGTCACACAGGGCTAGGGTTACTCTGTCTGCTCCAGGCCATCCCAGCCTGGTCATAGGAATATTAAAGAATTCAGCTGCATTGCTTTCCTGTGGTGCTAATTGTGGAGAAGCTGCAAATGGATATAGTGCAAGGTGTTGAAATTGGGATCACCTTCCCTTAACAGAACTCAGCAGGAGTAACGCGAGCTCAGCTTCTCAAGGACACGTATCAAGGGGCTTTATTCTGAGATCAAGTTGATTACATAGCAGCCAATATTCAGCGATGAACTGCACGTGTTCCTGACACGGGTTTTGCTCCTAATGGTGTCTGTGAAGAGGAGAAAATGTTTGTCAGCTGTGAGTTTTTCAGCCTTTAGTTTCTCTGACCACGATGTTATCATTTTTATGCTACAGGAGAGACAAATCAGACCTATTGTCACAGTGTCACAGTACTGATGAGGCTGGAAAAGACCTTAAAGAGCATCCAGCCCAACATAAAACCAACCAAGTAACCCTTCAGCCAGGGACAGATGTTCTTTATGTCAGTGCTGTGTATTACCCACACCATGCTCTTCTGTGCCCTGGAACGAATACGTTTCTCTTCTGTGTTGGTGGCTCTGACACCACGAGATAGGAAAACGACCGTATGTCGGGGCTGCAGGTGGGAAGGGCTGCTTTCAACAGGGCCACCTAGGAGACAGTTTTCCTCATGCATTCCTCATTCTGGAGCTGCAGCACTGTGCTCAGAACTTTCTCTCTCCTCCCTGTAATTCAGGAGAGTCGTGGCGTGGCTGTATAATGTACTCTGATCTACATGGCAGATGTTAGGGTTACTTGGTTGGTTTTAGGTTGGACTGGGTGATCTTGAAGGTCTTTTCCAGCCTCATCAGTACTGGGATCCTGTGATACTGACATCTTGGTGGGGTGCTGGCAGTGAGCAAATGTTGAGGAGACATCTGCTGTGAGTTCTGTTTCAGCGAATGAAGCTTCACAGACTTGAAGTTGAAATCAAAAAGAGTTTCCTTCCTCCAGCAGCTTAGAGAGTTGGATTTTTTTTAAGCATTTTTTTTAACCTTTTTTAAGGTTTTTAAAGAAATTGAACAAACACTGGGTTTACTGTAATTGTTTTTCACTGAATGGATATTCTAGACATTTATGCCACTGAGGTACTCGGTCTTCTCCTACAGGGATTTCCTATGTCTGAAAGAAGTGAGAGAAGGTGGATTTCCACTACTCACTCACCTCTACCCTGAAGAAACAGTCACCGAGTCAGAAAAGAGGATTTAGGTCCCAAATCTGAAATGCACCTTAAAGACAACATCTGATAGAGCGTGTGCTGCTGGCATTGCTATGAAAGGGCTTATTAAAAAAAGACACCAGTCCACCAAAACAAAACACGGGGTGGAAGAAGACCCAAAGCAAAAAAGAACTGCAGCTTGTCAATAGCACTAACGTGGAGAGATGTTCCCCTCACGGAGCTCTGAGGCTGCGTGGGGAAGCTGTTTAATTTTCCATTATCCAAGAGATCTTAACAGAGAGGGAAAGCAGTTGTTTCTCATCTGCTCCTTGTAAAACTGCAGACTGTCTGGGCCCCTCGGTGGGATGATAACTGGAGCTAATGCTTCTAGTGGTCCCCTATTCTTTTTAAACAAAATCTTTGCAGCACCTCTCAGGATGGAGCAGTCCTGCGCTCAGCATGAACGCTTTTCTCTGCCCTTTACATCAGTGGGAGCAGGAGCACATCTTGTTTTAGATCCAGTAGACATGTTGGCAGGGACTCTGGAATCTGTGCATCTCTTTGAGTCCCACGGGCAAGTAATAGCCTGCAGCAGAATTATTTACTGAAGTGCAGATCTAGTGATTTTCTTCCTAAAAGGGCAAACATCACTTACAGAATCAGCAATCGGGATGCAAGAGCTAAGCAAACAAAGAGCCTGCTGGCAGTTTGACTGCTCTGGGGAACATTTGGCAAGGTCTGTTCGTTAGGTTAAAATGGGTGTCACCTATGCAATCTGTTTTGTGCTGCTGAAGGGAGTGGCATTTGGGATGCTCATTCTTTCCTATCTTCCCTTTCTGTCCCTCAGAGATAATTCGTCTGTCCCTCACTGGTTAGAGGAAAAGGTGAAAGCCTTACTGTTCAGGTATAGAGTTTTGACAGGTTTTTATCTGTCTTGCTTGCATCCCTTTCAATAAGGACATAATAAGGGACTTTACTCTCAAAGTCAACACAAAACAGAAGAGCAAAATTAATTAATTTAATATTAATTTAACTTCTATAATAAAAACTATGATGGTGGTGGCCATTTCCATACGGTTCAGCTATGGTCACTGAATGTAAAGTCAATAGAAACGAGATCGATGGGTTCTGTAAATGCTTCCTGAAATACAGATGTTGCTGGTGGTTACCTGATGGTAACTTCCATTACCTAGTGGTTACTGGTCGTAAAGGGGCCGACAAATAATGGTAAAACAATTCTTCAATAGTCTAGAGAACACAGGGCTGGGTAGTCCCTCCTTCCCCAAGGCTCTTGGCTGGCTGGCTGGGTGCTGGAAGGGCCCACAGCTGAGCACAGACATGGCACTCGTGACCTTCAGGCCAAGCAGCAGCTGTGCATTCAGCAGAGGTCTCTGCTAGCCTACCTGGCTATCCAGTCCTTTTCCTGAGGCAGTAGGTGCCCAACTGTGCCTCAACTGCCTTTAGCCCGAGTCCTGAGCATATGAATTCCTTACTGGCAGGAGGTATCACCAGACAGATCTGTGTGATCTACAGTAAAAATGGTAGCCAAAACTTTTGCAGTGAGCATGAAAAGGAACAACTGCTATCTAAAAGCTGAACTGCAAATATTGCAGCTCACAAACACACAATTCCTGCTACACATCTCCTGCAGGACTCATTAAGGTGATTCATGGAGATACAGAAAAGTCAACCCCATCAGGTGGGGCTGGGAAGGATAAATTACCTGGGAACATCGTGTTCTGCTTGTTCTTAGTACCTTTAAACTGACAGGTGACATTTATTTCTAGGGTGTTAGTGCACAAGGAAGGGCTGCATTTTCTGCTCATGCAGAGCTGTGAACACCTGCATTCAGTGATTATTGCATCTCCCTCTCTCCTCTTTAATCCAAGGATTTAGATTCCCATTGGAACTATTTACCAATTAAGCAGCAGGACAGACTATGCCACAGGAACACATTTTTATGCTATGGGTGTGTAAAATAAAGATAGAGGGAGGACAGGAGTAGTGTAAGAGGTCTAAGTGAAGTGTCAGAACCCCGGTGTTGTCTTGATAGGCTGCAGTCGATCTGTTTTTCATGTGGCTGGTTCCCTGTGAGCGATAGACTCATCACAACAGAGAAGGCATTTCTTGGGTGGTATCTTACATAAGGGTTTTTTTAGAGATGCCTGTGGGTGTAGACAAAAGTCATAGAAGAAAAGTGTTCCAGATGATTTTCTGGGTGCTAGTTGATGCCTCTTTGCTTCAGCTGCACGCTGAGCATTGCCTCTGCCTGCAAAAAAGACAGAGTCTGGTTTATTATTATTCTTTTCTATATTTAATCATTATAGTTTCTATATTTAATCATTACCACTTGGACATCTGCTACAGAGGACATCCTGCTCTTCTCTGTACCAGTATCTGTAATAAGGATCAGCATTTAGCTCATTGAGAATTTCAGAACTACTTAAAATGATTGCTTTTATAACACAGCTGTTCCACAGGACTGGAGGATTCCTTACGGTTTTTGGAACAGTGGAGTTACTTGGTTAGAGAGCAGGCTGCTGACAGATGAAATGGCACAGTGCATACAGCTTTGTTCACACTTTTATCTGTCCAAACCCCCACGCTCAGCATGTGCTGCACATGCTGTTTATACAATAAACCACCCAAACCACATTACTGTGTAAACTGTTGGCTTGTTGGGTCACGCGATGAGTGATTTCAAGAGCTGCCATCCAGAAATGTGATTTATAACAAGAGAAGCAGTATGAAACACTGTGATATTGGACACTGGAGACAGGACAAGGTGTCACAGTCTTCAGCTCCATCGGGGGAGGTTTAGACTTGACATTAGGAAGAAGTTTTTCACTGAGAGAGTGATCTGGTTTGGAACGGGCTGCCCACGGAGGTGGTTGGGTCGCCACCTCTGGAGGTGTTCAAGGTCAGGCTGGATGAAGTGCTGAGTGGCATGAGCTAGATGTTAGGGTTACTGGGTTGGTTTTAGGTTGAGCTGGATGATCTTGAAGGTCTTTTCCAACCTCATCAGTACTGTGAGACTGTGAAAACATCTTCCCAGGCATTTCTACATAATGTTATTGCTCCTTCTCCTCATAAAAGTGATCCCGTGGAAGTGCATGAGACCTTTCCACTTTTCAATCTTGACCTTCACCTTGGGTGCATTTTTCACATGTACTGGTTTCTACGGCTCCAAATTGCTTTCCCAAGGAAGTGACTAAGTTGTGTGTAAATGGTTAATGTAGGAGTGCTGAGCTACATCTGATTTTTCAGTCTTAGTACCAGTTTGAAGCCAGTTTCCCAGCTGGTGGATAGGGGAAGGAAGAAGTTAAACCTGTTAGCGAGTTTCTGGTGAGACTGGAAACTTCAAGAAATGATAGGAGATATGGATGAAGCAATGGTGGGGGGAAACTCAAATGGGACAAGACAAACTTAACCTTCCAAGGAATTGTAATCCTCCCTGTAAGACTTTTCCTCTGTCGCACTGGAGAAGTGATGGAGACTTTATATCCTCATTGATCAAATGGACACAGGGAAGGCATGCTAAGTGCTCTGGAGGTGCTATGGGGATTAAAGTAGCTATGTGGGGTTCCTTGGGAATGGCCCCTTGGCAGGCAGCCTCTGTTACTTGCTTGTGAAGAAGTAGGAGTGAGTGTTTTGCTATATACGGGCTGATGAGGGGAGATGTTTGGGGATGGTGGTGTCTGAGGGTGGTTAGTCTGTGATGGCCAGAGGTCCTTGGCTGTGTAAGGTGCCTTGAGCTCTCTTTGTCAGTGAAAACGTGACCTGGCTTCCTAGCAGAGGTTAAGCACCTGGGGAGGTGGTTTTTTAACAGATTTGGGATCGGGCAGATTATTATTTGGATCCTTATCTTCAGACCATGCTTGACTGCAGCTTTCTGTGCTGTAACCTCTGACTGCCCTTGTAAAGCCAACATGCTGTGGGTCTTGACCTCTGCACATAGCAGGTCCCTCTGTGGGATGGATGCAGGCTTGTAGTGGGAGCAGAGTGCGTGACTGCTTTATGCAACACAATTTTTGAGATGGAAGATGTTATACAGCTCAATAAACTCATCAAGGGGGTTATTAAAATAATAAGGGCATATTGGTTAATTTTAGTCACTGTCATTAATGGAGGGGCTTCCAGCCAAAGATGCTGAAGTTGTTTCCAAATTTCACTGACCAATTTTGCAAACAGGTCAGGATTGCCTAATCCATCAACAGGTTTTGCCACCCTGACAGCTAGATGATTGCTGACAGCAGAGCAACCACTCTGTAGATATTAGCCCTGTCCGTAAAGCAAATCACATGCTGTATGTCCAACAACTGGAAGAGAAACATTAGGTGAAGGAGTGCAGGTGTCACTCCAAGATGGGCTTGGCCATGTAAGAGTGCCCTCACCTTTTCATAGGATGACTCCAGAGTCTCAGGTTCATGTGTCCCTTCAGCCAGTCTCCACAGCAAGACCAGTGGTGCAGAGAAGTGTGGCACGTTCACAATTCCTGTAGTAATTTTCTGATGGACAAGGCTGGATGAAGACTGCTGGTACTGTTTTGATTTCTTTTTTGTGTTTAAATGCATTGAAAACCATTACCAGCCCTTCTCAAAACTCCCCAGTAAAGCCTTGACCTACATCCCAAGAACTTAATTCTATAGAACAAGAGCAGATGCCCAATTTGTGTGCCTGTTAAATTTGAAAGGGGAGGGGATGTGAATCCAACCAAAAACGCTTGTGTGTTTTTGACTGCATCTGTCTCCCTTGGTGATGTTACTGTCGGTCTGTATCTGAATATATCTGCAACCCCTTCCTATGAAGCAGAGGAAAGTTATCCTCATTAGAAGGTTGTTCTTGAGAGCCTTTTGCTAATGAAGCTGCTTCTTATTTATTTTTGAAGTGGCATATGAACCACCAGCATCATTAGTATAGGGTTACTGGCAAGTAATCACAGAACCACTGTAAATGCTGTCTACCCTGCAAATGAACAGCCATGAGCTCCTCTAATCTGCTGTTTGGAGCAGAATCCAGTCTAGACTCCATGACAAAAGCACAGTTATCACCAGAGGAGCTGAAATGGTTTGTATTTGAGAGGAATTAAAGGGAAAACCCCTGTGACTCTATCCTGTTCTGGAGAACTACCCTGGCTGCTGCTGCCCCGTTCATTAATGCATTGTGTCAAGGATAAAGAGGGAGAGAAAAGCCACCTGGAATAGGAAGGACATGCCTTCACACAGAGCCACTGCAGCGTCCAACGCAGTGTGTGCTGCTGAATTCATCAGTGCTGTTCGACAGGGAAGCCTGTGGTTAAGGCTTCTCAGAACGGCTGAAGGAATGTGTCTGGATTCTGTTCATGAGCAGCTGTAGGTGCTTTTTCATCTTAAGCAGAAAGAAATGAGACAGAAAACCCGATGCTGTGCAGCTCGTTCACAATGAGATGAATGCTGTGTTGTATGCTCTGCTTAAGCTGTGTTTTTACACATTCTTTACATGGTTGGCACTCAGATAATAGTCTGAATTAAATGGAAATGATCACAGCCGGGCAAAATGTTTCACGTCTTGTTAATATTACCCATTCGTTTTTATGTGTTTGAGGTTGGTTTTAATTACTCATTTTTCGATGTCCGGCAATTGGTTTTGCAAGGGGTAAACGACCATAAAGAATAATTAATTTAATAGTTGTAAAGGTGAAAGAAATTCAGGAATAAGCAGTAGGAAAATAGAAAATTTAGAATTTAAATTGGGAGGGCTGAAAATGTTAGGATAATTTAAATTAGGAAGGCTTAAAGCCTTTGAAACTTTAAGATATATGCAGAGAGCTATAGGTCCGATTTATGTGTCTCTATTCAGCTTCTGAGAATTTAGAGGAAATAGGAGACCAGTGGGAAACTAATAATTCTGCTTTTCAAAACTACTTTGCTCTAGGTGTCATCGTTGCTCTTATACGTGTCTGTTTCTGCAGAGGTTCAGACAGTTGAGCCCTGTAGAAGTGAAGGCCATAGCGGGCCACGAGTTATTTAGAGTACACATCCTTCCAGCTCGTTTTCTCACAAGACTACACTTTTAAGGACTAACTTTCCAGTGAGGACTCAGCGTGCAGTTATGTGGTGATAGAACCACAAGATGTGCTGACACGAGTGACCTACCTAAGTCACCAAGACTAGGAAGAACCGTATTCATTAGCGTCATGGTTCCTGAAGGTTGGCTACACTACTCTATCTCAAACTCCTACATTTATTTCTTGTCTACAAAAACCAACCTGTGGCATTGAGCAGGTGATCAGAAATTGCCATAGGTTAGTTTATTTTCCTTTTATTTATTCACTTTCTACACTGCGTTGGACGCAGGGCTGTCTGTTGTTGTCTTGTGGTCTGGGAATGTGTCTGTTGCGTGTTCTGTTGTACAGAAATTCCAACGTGACTGAAAGGAATGCTGGCAGAGCCTCTCTCCTCTCTTGCCTACAAAGGAAACCACACTTATATTTCCTATTACTTGAGCCTGTCTGTGAAAGTGTGTCCAGCTGGAGCTCAACAAATTTGGCAGAGCATTCCTTTGACTCATGTTCACTGAGAAATATTGCAGTAGAGTTCAGGATTAAAAAGAAAAGGAATAGGGATTAAGAAAAACTAATACATATTTTCCAGACACATTTTGAGTGAGAATGCTTCAGCGAAGCAGAATGATGATGAACATCAGACAGTACGAAGGAAAGACATTTCCAGCTACCAAGAGTTGTAGAAGGGATAGATTCTTGGTGCAGTCATCGTGAGGGGACAGAAAGCAAGCTGATCTGACCCTACGTGTGTTTTGATTACCCAGGTCACAGAAGCCTTGAGGGACCACGTTTCTGAAGTATACAGTGAAAGTATGAAAGCAGTTAACAGGGAGTCTGAGGCATCAAAGGGAAGAAGGGCAGAGTATTGACTTACAACAGTAATACAGAAAAAATGAGGTGTGATTCTCATACCCTTGTGTTTCTTTATGTAAATCCTTTGGGGATGCTTTATGCTTGATAGCCAAGGCTGCAGAATCTCATCCTTTATATTTCCAAAGATGTGTTCATAAAAGTTCTGTGGTGTAGGGGGCAGAGATGGTTTAAATGTGAATTCTTACAGATTCTGCAGGAAAGCTGAAACACTTGATTAAGTGTGATGGAATGCAACAGCCAGCTGAAGAGGTTTAATGAGAAATGGCTCTGCAGAAAACACAGCTTGGTAGCCAGAAAACATACAGAAAAGAGAGGGGGGGAGTATAACAGGATATTATTTTTTAGAATGCTTGTTGCAGTGCGAGAGCTGAGGACAATGGGTATCTTTAGAAAGCCCTTAAAATCTCTCATGGGAGCTCTGCTCTCCATTTGCCAACAATGAAGGTTCTTCTTCTAGGGCAGGGATGAAAATTGTGTATTAGATTCTCGCTGGGCTGAGGATGTATTTTAATACTCATTTCCTTCCAGTGTCAGTGAGTTTCGGATAGCGTACGTGACAAACCGATTCATCTGATAGCTCTGCCACTGGACAAAGGCAAGGAACTGTTTTTTGACTACTACTTCTTGCTGAGGCTATTAGAAAACTTGACCAGCTGTTGCCAAAACATCTTGCTCATGATGAGATGTAGAAGATGCAGAAGATGCACTTCAATAGATGATTGAGATGTGGTGGAAAGGGATTTGATGTGATGAAGGGCAATTGTTCATGACTCCATGCCAGTGGAAGTATTCTGGATGAGTAGTCAGCAGCTGATGATCAGGGATATCAGATCATTACATAGAAAGGAATGGCGATGCGGAAGGGGATAAGGACTTGAGCACACAATGCAAATTCCTCTCAAGGGCAAAGACTGACTGTACTGTGATTATTTATATTCAGAAGATATGTTGGAGGTTAAGACACTGGGAGACAATCTGCTTCCCTCAGTAAAGACAATTATGATGGTGTTTGACCTGTCAGCAAACTTTGAAATATGGAGGAATAGTGATGATTTTAGAGGAAATTACAGGCAAAGAGGTAATATTCTATTGTTACCATGAGGTGAGGGCACATTGTGATTGCCCCAGTAGCTGTATGGATTCAAGAATGCAGATCAAGTGAATTAGTTGAGCATCGTTTTTCTTTGCCCTACTGGACCATTCAGAAGCTTCAGAGAAACCATCTGAGGTGGGGGTGTGTTTCCACCTCCCCCACGGTCTAAACAAAACATATGTATTATTTTGGGGAGTAAAAGGAAAGAAGAGATGATACAAAGCCCCTATTTTTCCCTAACCTAGAACACATAGCCCTGCTGCTTTATCAGTACCTCCTAGAGACAGTAGTGCTCAATTCTGTATGCAAATATAATAGTATTAAAATTTAAGAAGAAACTCTGGAAAACTTCATATAAAGTTGCTTAAATTTCAGCAGGTGACTCAGGGGAGGTTTAGACTTGTCATTAGGAAAAGGTTTTCCACTGAGAGAGTGATCCGGGTTTGGGAACAGGCTGCCCACGGAGGTGGTTGAGTCGCCGTCCCTGGAGGTGTTCAAGGTCAGTCTGGATGAAGTGCTGAGTGGCATGAGCTCGATGGCAGATGTTAGGGTTACTGGGTTGGTTTTAGGTTGGACTGGATGATCTTGAAGGTCTTTTCCAGCCTCATCATTACTGTGAGATTGTGACATACAGTGATGCCAAAACTGTCTCTTGGCCAGTCTAGTTGTTTCTCTAATACCAAGCTCTTCTAAAGCTCTGCAGGTACCTGACCATCATCTGATCACAGGCAATGATGTGGGAGTGGGTTTGGACACTGATTTGTAGAGAATACAGTTTATTTAATTAGACCAAGTGCTATAGCTAGAAAACAAAAGCTTTTGAATTCACAACCTGCCTTTCATGTCCTGTCCCCTTGCTAATTTATGCACAGCCTGTTGTTGTGGTTTGTGGCTAATCCAGCTCCAGGAGGAGCCAGGGGAATACCAGGCTATTTACAGGATGGAGATGCAGTGGAATATCAATTCCATGTGCTTCCACAGTGCTGCTGGTGCCTTGCTGCACCCTGTGTGTTCAGAACAGCTGCCTCTGCTTCTACCTTGGCTGCTAAACTCTGATGTTTCGATACTTCTGCCTGTGCCTGACCCACTTGAAATCTGCCTTCTGCTGTTTTAGGGGAGTACAGATGTACTCACTTCTTTCATCCAGCACCTCTGCCTCTGTGCTCATTATTAGCTGTTTGTAGAAATGTGTAACAGGCAGTGTAATAGTGGGATAAAGGTGGAAGTGTGCCTCAGGTTTGCAAATTCAAGCCCTCACTAGCCTTCAGACTGGTTCCTTTGGATAGGAAGCACTAGTGAATCCTACAGGCATAGATGGCTGTTGTGTGATAGCAACAAAAAATGCAGACAATCACGTTTCCCTCTCTGAGAAGCTGTAACTCCACCATTCCAAGCTCTGAGTGCATGGCTGAAGTCCTGCCAGGCTCAAACCAAAACTGCTGATGTATGGAGTGTCAGAGAGACATAAAGAAGGGATAACAGATCCCTCTCCACCAGGGATCTCCCCTGTGAAGACTCCAGACTTGGTTACTGTGCAGAACTCTCATTCCATGTGATGAGCATGAAAGAAGTGTTTTGAGTTACCTGAGCTTTCACTTTGGAGCCTCCTTACCTTCTCTATAGTGGAATCACACAGTATGATTCGATAATTTTGGGGCAAAGAAACAAACAGGGATTGTGAGGGAATCATAAGAGTTTGGGGAGGATGTGTCAGATACTTTAGGAGTTTGGAAAAATCTGGGGAACAGGTACAGCTATTGAACTGAATGTTTTTACCCTGCCTCTTTGGCAGTGAAATGCAACACAATGCCTGGAACTTTGCAGAAGGATGTGATTCCATCATCTTCAATCCTGGTCGCACAAAGCTCAGCAGATCTTGGAATTTTATTTCTTTTAAAGAATTCTAAGAGTTCTTTTTTCATGAGATTTCATTTGTTATGTGTTTCATGACAATAGGGGGGGTTATGATGTTGAGAGACAGTCTTTCAAACATGTACCTTACTTTTTGAGGTATTCCACTGAAAACTGAGCTAGAATGGTTTGCAGCCTTGGAGGGCAGTTTCCTTAGCGCCCTCCTTCACTTTTTCTAAGGATAAAATGGGAGGAGAAAATGACATTTTCATGCACCTCTGCAATGAGCCCCAGACAAGTGTTCTGTGCTGTGAATTGGTTACTGGGGTTTTAAAATAACTGAAGAAATAAAAGAAGAAGTAAAACCTATACCTAGCCTTAAGTCACTTCCAAAAAGAACCATAAGAGAAGCGTGGTGCATAGCGTTTTCTGTAGCTGTGCTTATAGCAGCTCTCACAAGAATATTTTTCAAAGAGTATTCTATAGCTGTGCTAATTACTACGTGCTTTGGTTGCTGGGAAAACGGAGGTAGCTATTAATTCATCTGCAATCAGACAAAGAATTCATGTTAGAATGACAGGCTGGGAGCTGATCATCCCAGACTTAGCCTCTACACCGCGGTACAAATGCGGTGCTGTTCGGAATGTTAATTTTTCTCTGCCTTCTAGAGAACGAGTGTAGAAGAAAGAGAAACTAATTTGGGAGGGGGAAGCTGCCTTGAGTCAGAAATTGGAATATAATGCTGTGAGGAAAGCACTAAGGAGCAGATAAATGCAAAATAGCGATGAGATGTGAACGCTATTGTGTTTATAATGGGTAAATGAAGAAGCTGTCTTAAGTGTCCTGGGGGAGCTCTCTCTAGCTTCAAAATAACATGCTCTTTCGGCATAAAAGCAGGAAAATCAACACCTGAAAATTTGATGATTCTCAAACGACAACACTGCACCCCTGCTTTTATGCAGGAAATACTTGAAACTTAACCAAAACCTCGACTGATGGACAAGGCTGTCAGCTGAAGCGGCAGAGGAATATTAGAGGAGTTCACAACTCCTGTCCACTGTTGGATAGGCAAAATGCCATCTTAACAACTAAAGACCACCCCTTCCCCATTCCAACTTGTAGAGAGGAGGAGAAGGACAGGTTCCATTGCCTGCAAAATCACTGGAGAGCCAGACTCTACTTTGAGATCTTCTTGCCTCCATTCTCCACCGATTATGTCCTGGGTTAAAATGAAGGTTAGATTAAGTATCTTTAGATAGAATCACCAATGGTGTGTTTAGAATAAATATCAAAATGTTCATGTTGGAATGAGAAAAGAAAAACTGGTTCAGGCAGATCTGTTTGCATTCATTCCAAAAGTCAGTGAGCCCTTCCTTTCCTCTGTAACACCACCGTGCCTCCATCTGTTGTGCCCTACGTAGCTGTTGCTTTCTGGTGGAAAGATTTGAGTCCCTCATCATTCTGTTCACTTTCCCATCTGAGACAGTAAAGATGTTCACTGGCAGCTTCCGGAGGAACTGAAACAGTGGGAAGTACTTCCATGTCCAACATTAATCAAACTCAGCACTTGTGAGAGCTGAACTAAAGAAATCATTAAATCTCTGTTTTCCCCTAGGATTTTCCAAAACACCTGAGAAGAATGACATTTCCCCACCATCTTTAAATACAAGAATATAAAATACTTATAGTTTTGTAGTCCAGTCTTGGCTTACTCAAAATTTTCCCAAAACTTCTAGTGGTTTGAGGACTTTCTGCCTGAAAATCATAAGATCAAAGCATTTTGGCTTAGAGTGATACTGCTCTATCTGTCTGTGAGGGGTCTGTGAGATTTACACATATTGTATAAACATATGTATAAAATATAATTTATATTATAAACATATGTATATATCATAAATATATATGTAGTTTAATATATAGTATAAATATTTATATATTAATTATATAATAATACATAGTATAAATATATATTATTATATAACTATATATACATGTTTATACATATTGCATTACCATCTGTAATCTATGTAAATATAAATCACAGAATCTAAAATTCATTTGGGTAGGTAGAGGCCTTTCAGGTCAAATCAGTGACCCAGCACTGCCGCATCATCATTAAATCATGTTCCTCAGCACATCTGCATGGCTGGGATTGGTGACAGCAGTGCTGCCTCCCCGGACAGCCTGTTCCAATGCTTGATACCCCTTTCAGTGAATAAGTTCTTCCTGGTATCCAGCTTGAACCTTCCCTGCTGCAACTTGCAGTCACTTCTTACCCTGTCCCTTGGTGCTTGGAAGAGACCAACCCTCAACTTGCTCCAACCTCCTTTCATGTAGCTGTAGAGAGCAATAAGGTCTCCCCTCAGCCTCCCTTTTTTCCAGGATAAAGACCCCCAGTTGTCTCAGCTGCTCTTCATAGGACTTCTACTCCAAGACCCTTGCCCAGCATAATTGCCCTTCTTTTGACCAGCTCCAGCCCCTCAATGAATTTCTAGTAGTGAGGGGCTTGAAACTTGAGGTGAACAATTACATCTCTGCTCCTGCTGGCTGCACAAGTTCTGATGCAATGCAGAATGCTGTTGGCTGTCTTGGCCACCCTGCTGGCTCACGTGCACTCAGCTAGCAATGATTATAGGGAAAAAAATACAGCTACCTTCAGGTACTGATCCTGAGCTCTCAAATACTTGTCCTGTCCATCAGTGGGTGCTGTGTAAATCAAGCTGCTTATGGGCAGAAAGTCTCTGCAAGGTACCCGTGCACCCGGGGTGAGCAAAGTGTAGTCGCAGTATTGGTGCAGTGCTGCGAGTAGTGTAGGCAAGGAAGAGGTGCAACCTGTTCCAAGGTCCTTTCTCTCCATTCTCTCCAGTGACCTAGTTTCCCAATGTCATAGAATAATTTTTCTTCTTCAAAGAAAAACAAGACCAAGATGAAGAATGGGTTTTCATTCCACTAACACAGTGCCTAGTGTTTTATTCCTAGGGTCTCTTTTGGCAAAGAACATCCTGCCAGAATTACTGAGTGACTGGAGTGAGTGTTTAAACCCCTAGGAAAATAACGTGTCCCTCATGAAAAATTCTTACCGCAGTACATTAAGCTGAGCACATGATCGATAGAAGGGTTGGATGATGTGAAAGCATGTATACACTTTGTGTTAACCTTCCGCGTCTGTGCAGGACAGATGACGAGCCCTTTACCCTCCTGCCAAACTGCGTGGGGATCCAACCTCTCCACTGGTTCCTCTCTAATTAAACATGGCTTTTATGTGAGCTGCAACCCAAACTCCTTAAATACTAGCTTCCTTTTTATTGCCAGGCTACCAAACTAGACCATGACAGATGAGTTTGAGCATTTGCTGATCATTCATCTACGGAACATAACAGTTTGATTCTTCCACTTACAGCTGCTTACAGAAACAGAAGTTAATTAATCGAAGCACTGGTGCTCAGCAAATTCTGGGCTTTTTTTTTTTCCCTTTAGCCAGATTTCATTGTATCCTGAGATAAATCTTAATACCGTGATACAAACAAAAGCTCCCAGACATCCTTTCTTATCAAAAGGCCACGTTTATTAGCCTTAGCGTAGGAATAATAACGCTTGCGGTGTGTGCCCACACAAATGCACTGTACCTCAATCAAGAGTGGAATCAGCTGGTTTGCTGCTATTCCTGCAGCACCTAAATCATCCCAATGAATCCAATCCCCTGGAATCAAACAGAGCAGCCACAGCTATGCAAAGCTAGTGCAAAATTTCATTTGTGCTAACCTGCCTTGGAGAGCGGGAGCACAGAATGCACTACGATGGTGGTGTTTGAGGAGTTCAGGCTCTCTTTAGTCCCCCGTTTATTTGCTCTGTGTCTCGTAGATGTAGGCACCTTTTAAGGCAATGTGGGTTTGTGTTTATTGCTTACATTCTAGAAGGATAATGAAGTATTCACCTACAAACATCCGTGTTAAAGCTGTTCTACTGAAAGGCCCACGATGTTGCAGGAATGTAAGGAAAGGGAATTATTTTTACACACAACTGAAACCAAGAAACCTGTCTTTAGCACTGCACAGGAATAAAATCCCCTAAACCAGATGCAGACAGTCAACAACGTATTTTTAAGTCACTCTTGCCTCAGTGATCAGGATAGCAATGGAAATCAAAATCAAGACAGTTATCAATTTAATCCAGAGCTGAATTTATCACTTATTTCTTCTTCAGGGTTCTTCCACTTGGAGTGGGATGGTATGTACTCACTTGAAGAGGGATGGTACGTACACAACATTCCAACAAGTGTACTGCTCCCCGTGGGACACTGGAGGTGAAGTACTGGTTAAAAGTAGCAGGGCAAGGCAGATTCTCTGCCCGTCCAAACGTGGCTACAAATTCCATATGAGTGCCCGGTCCCAGGGTGATTTGGTAGCTCTCATTGCCAATAGCTAGGTAGGTGTGTGGAGACTATGAACAGAGAAGTACTTGGAACACAAATACACAGGAGTCCACGTGTGAGTGCAGTGGCTCAGAAGGATTATGGCATAAAATGAGAACTATGGTCAACAGGTTGTATAAGACAAAGGTGCCAATTCATTCCAAGCCACAGTGAAACCTGGGTGTGTGCAACTGTAGAGGTGTTGCCATCTACATCCTCAGGGACCTAGAGCCACCAGAACATGCTGTCACTCTGTTTTCTGTCTCTGATAGGGTCGTGAAACATGCCTAGTCATGAGTTTGCTGTGTGAGCTGTTATGTTCTGCTTGAACAGATGAGCCTGTTGATTTATTTCTCATTTCTCTTTTACGTGTTAATAGTCCCCAAGGACATTACAAGATATTTAAAACAGAAAGATGCTTAAGTGCCACTGTGTCACCAGAAATGAGAGCCAGAATCTGAAAGCCATGGGATTTTTTTTAGGTACTACCTTTTAAAAAGGTGTCAGCCAAACCACCAGTTGTTGTTTATCAGCTCCAGTCCCTAGAAGCAGTTTTACACCAGAGTCTGGCTCCTCTTTGGTTTGGTTGATTCTGTTCAGTTTTCATTCAAGTGTTGGACACCCTCCAGCAGCTCTCTCCTATCCTGCCCCAAGGCTGGGCTGGATGATCTCAGGGGTCTTTTCCAGCCTCAGTAATTCTGTGCCTGTCTGTGCTTCCGTGTGTTTCTGAGAGGCTGTGCACTGAGCTGTGGTTCTTCGGGGCTGCAAGCCCTTAAAATATAAAACCACGTAACTGCTTTGGATAAGCGTTTTATTTCTGCCAGCTGCATAATGCCTGGGCTTGAAAAGTTATAATCCAAGGAAGCTTTGCCTTCCCAAGCTTTTCAGGCTGTTTGTCAGTCCAAGTAAAATCCTGCATGTACCAAACCATCTGCAAATGACAATGAGAATAGTGAAGTAGCAAGGATTCCACCATTCCTCTGTGCAGTGTTTCGAGGGAGCCAAAGGGAGTCAGTCTTGCATATCCATCATTAGAACAAGGGAATCAGAGACAGGCATGCAGCTGAGGTCCCACTGTATGCTCTGCCTGGCTCCGTTTGTGGAACTGCAAATCTGTAAAAGCAGAAATGTTTTTGGAATTGCTGTGGCATTACTAAAATCCTCATTATGAGAGCAGAAGTGACCATTGTGGTTAATGTTGTGAACATGTTGCTACCCTAACATTTCAATTGTACTTGCCTAGAAGTTGGAGGCTTACTCCTTTTACATGAAATTTTTCATCTATCTGTCCATCTGTCTGTCCATCTGTCTATCCATCCCTCCATTCATCTATCCCCATTCATATCTATCCATCCATTCATATCTATCCATTCATTCATATCTATCCGTCCATCCATTCATCTGTCTATCTGTCTGTCTGTCTATCTATATATTTATCTATCTGTCTGTCTATCTATATATTTATCTATCTGTCTGTCTATATATTTATCTATCTGTCTGTCTGTCTATCTATCTGTCCATCCACCTGTCCACACATCCACCTATGCATCATCAATCACGTATCTATCTGATTATTAAGAAAGAGCTATAAATGGTTTTGGAGAAGAGCAGGAAAGCAGTATTTATTGCGTGTGTACCTCTAAATAGGGAGACCCTAAGGCAGGCAGACTGGTCCAATGATTTGTCTCAGGAATGCCTCTTCCCCTGCCTCTTTCTGTTTCTCTCTTTTTACTTTCAGCTGCATCAAAATTAATCACTAGCCCGTTTGGATCACATCAGGAATTTGATGTTAAACAAGTGTCCAGACTGGATAAATTACATCCAAAAGGACAAGTAAAACAGGAGCAGCAAGCAGGACCGTGGCAGACGTGGTTTATTTCTAGTACTGCCAGTCTCCTGGCAGAGGAGAAGGGTTCTAACCAAATGGACACGGGGTTATTCCGCGGTCCTTAGATATTTTCCACAATTTTATCTCCTTAAAATAATGAGTCCTTTCACTTGGGTGGTCTGGCTCATTTAGAAGGGTGTTCCAAACGAGGCGTCCTAATTAGGCCTTTAAATGGAGGGAGATTCAAATCGATTCAGATTCTCGTTGGCTGCTAACGAGTTATTTAACAGGGATAAGCAGGGTTCAGCTGCGCACGCTACAGAGCTGTTGCACGACTTCAGACTCCGGGGGGCAACTCTCCAAGTGGTTTCCTTTGACAGCAACCACAACGTTCAAATTCTCGTACCGTATGAAGGCTTTGAGCTGTTTTAAGGATCGAAAAACTGTCACAGGCATCTTGTCAGAGTTCTTTTTATATTGAAGCCTGTGGTTCTTGCATCACTGCGACACTTGAGCCTACTCCAGACCAGCATAATGACTTGTTGAACATCTGCTGCGTGGAGTTCTCCGCTGCTCCTGCTGCTCTTCAGCTGGTAGATAAATAATAGGTTTTACCTTTTAGTGCCCTCCAGATCCCACAGTGTTGCAGTCGCTGCGGTAGCTGAAAACCTGGAGCTGTGTCACGATATTTTAGGCGAATCTCCGTTTATTTTGGGTGGGATTCACGTGGCGCAAGCCCTACTAATAAGGCAGCTGTGCTCTGGCCCAGCAGACACCGCCTGCTGTCTTTGCTGTGGAGGATGACTGGTGCTGTGCCCTGGCATCTGACCCAACCTTCAGGCCAGAAATGGGCACTGTAGCTAATCTGTGGATTTTGGGGGATGGCTTGTTTGACTCAGTCTTTAATGTCATTCCTTTTCTCCAGACAGAAAGGGTTTTTATAATTGCATCACGTTCTCTTCATTGCAATTTAGGATATGCAACACCAGACCCTGAAAAGCTTCTAGTGGAGAAGGTTAAACTTCTTCCCTTCCTTCTCCTTCCTTCTCCCTTTCATTTCACTCAAGTGTAAGTAACTGCCCGGCCAAGCCCGTGGTAGGAACCCACGGGAGGTATTGTTCTCTTCAGTTCAGTCCTTGCAGCAGCAGCATCACAGGGGTAGCAAGCCTGTTCTGTGCCAGAAGGGACCTAAATTAACACATATTTGAAATAGCAAGGCCACCCAGATACACAACGCTGTCGGCTCTAAAATACAGCACAGTGCTAATAGCTACTGCTATGAGCAGACCAGAAGGGTTTTATAGGCAGCACGGTGAGTGTTAAGGAGAGTTTTATTCCTTTAAATCCTGTGTAAATTCCAGTTGTGGCTGCAGATTAATTCTTCCTCTGGAAAGATGATTTAATGGGTTCCTAGCACAGCATTTGGTTCTGCATTTACTCAGACATGACCCAGTCACCATGACATAGCTTTCATTTTCTCCTGTGATTTGAACAAGTCATGCATAATCCATCTCTTATTATTAACCCAGTCCTCTGAGGTACCAAATACTCTCATTTCCCATTTATTTCATATTTTATAGGGCCTTAAAAGTTGATGTAAAGGAAATACATTTTGGAACACCCAGGTAGGCATTATGATCTTTTTTTAAAAGTAGATAAATGAGGCCCATAAGGCTTATTGTGATTAAAAGCTTCACTGCTTACAGTGAAATTCTGGAGCTGCCCATATTGCTGTTATTAGCATATAAATGCTCTTATCTGCCAGACTTGGACATAATCGTGAAATATGCCATCGTTCCAGGATGAAGTTGGGAGCTGCCTGGGGTCCCATAACGTTATGAGAATGAAGTGGCAATATTATTGTCATGGTCGAACAAGCTCATTCATTACCAGCCCCTCTTTTTTTGGAACTGGTCATTTTATAGGAAAGAAAGCTTCCCTGTTAGCTGGTTCCACTTCAGTGATTCCACATTCTCTGCTTGCACATGGAGGGGGGTGGAAAAAACCCTTCCTAATAGCCAAACTGTTAGTGCTCTAGTCTGCAGGTAAAGCCAGCATCTCTGAAAAATCCCAAGACATTCATGTGATGTTTTGTTTGCGTGGCCACCGTGGATTTTGGGATCCACTTCCTTCTTGTTTGGCTCCTTATTTGCATGGCTTTGACTGCTGCTGCACAAGGGCTTCTAGCTGGGGTTTTCTGCAGGGAGGCAGAATCTGGAATGGTCTACAAGGGTTTTCTGCGGGGCTTTGCAGGGAGGCAGAATCTGGAATGGTCTACAAGGATGTGGAGCATAGCTAAGACTCTCCTTGGAGTAGTTTTTTATGGTCCTAATGAAATGCAAAACAGGATAGGCACCCTCCCAGGCAACATTATTTTCTGGAGTCGCCAGAAAGTTCTACATTTCTACCCATATTATTGCAATATTCAGGCCTTCTAAGGAGAATTCCAAATGAAGTTAGAAAATGAAGCTAAAAATCTGGACTAAATACAGTATTTCTTTAAAGTGCAGGTTTCTTTGCATGGCTTAGGGTTAACACACTGCCTTTACAGTGCATACCTTCTGTTGTCACCTAAAGCCTGTAATGCCGTGGCAGAGGCTGGGGCTGCAAGGCGTGCAGCCAGTGTAAAGGAATCTTAGAAGAGCAGGGTCTGATCCCGTGAGGTTTCCAGCTCAGCTTGCAGATTGTCAGATGAAACTGGGGATAAGAGAGATAAGCATCCAGCCTTTGAGTCAGTACTTGAGATGAACCTTTCAAGGTTCTGTTTTCACTTTCCCAAGGGATGCAGATGGTATCAGTTCTCGGTCCCAAATTATTCCCTGGATTTATTTTCAGCAGTTTGTGGGGAATCCACTGACAGCATACATCATGTTCGTTACTTTGGACCCACGCTATTGAGATTGAATCCATACGTTTACTAATTCAGCAAGAAATCCACCTGAAAACTAAGGTTAGTAATTTATGAGCTCCGGTTGGATTCTGGAAGCCTTTCTGTTAAAAAAAAAGGCAGCTTTCTACAAAATATTGCTCACTTATCTTCATAATCATAAATTATTTTATACCTAATTACAAACAGGCAGTCTGAATAATCGTCCTCATTGAATCCTGTTTAACGTTGAGGATATATCGCCTTATTTTATAAACTTTTGAATGTGCAGCCCATAAATACGTCAGAGCTAAGGAGGACTGCATCTTTAAGTGTATTGAATTCAGTCTTGTGTAACCAAACATAATAGGATTTCTAAATGAATTTTAACCCAAGTATTTAACAAACAACTTTTTTTAGACTTCCTACACGTGTAAAGCTGCTCTGGAACTGACCGATTCGAGTCGAATCTCTGAAAATCAACTCCCTTTTTTGCACTGGTGGGGAAAAATCGGTAGGATTTGTGTGTCACGCTCGTTTAAAAGAAAGAAATCATTCCCAGGGAAAATATTTTTCATGAATTCCATTAAAAAGCCTATTAATGGGGTTTTAGTCTAATACCAAAGTCAAAGAAATGTGACAGCTGAAAATGCACGCGCTTCGCTCCCGTGAAGGTCGTGCTGACACCTTTACGGCTGCTGAAAGTCTGAACCTCATATCCATTGTGCTAACTTGCAATAGGCTTAGCTCTTCGCAATTGTTCTCTTCGATACTGGAAATCGTCTCATTCAAAACTCCATCTCGAGCTGATAATTTGTGGCTGAGCATTTGTTAATAATGCTGCTTTTTGAGCGCAGGGAACGGCACGTAAAAGATACAGCTGACAAAAGCCACCGAGGAAGCTTCCAAGATGCCAATTGGTGCAGGAGGAGAACTTGGAGGGGGTAGGGGGATGGAAAGGGAGGAAAAAGAAGGCAGAAATGAGAAATTAAATGAGAAAATAACTGAATTGCCTGGAGTGATAACGAGTCAGGCTAGATGATGTATTCACACACATTCTGCTTGATTCATGCTCCATGATTTCATGGAGTCATCGAACGGCTGAGGTTGGAAGGGACCATAGAGATCATCTCCTCCAACAGCCCCGCCATGGGCAGCAGTGCCTCTCAACTAGATTGGATTGCTCAAGACCTCATCCAACCTCAGTAGTTAATTGTGACTCATTTCTGGTTTCAATTTGCCAACTTGATCGTCTGTCTCCAGCTGATCATGAAACAGCAGTTCTGGTAGCAGAGTCTGTGCTTTGCTGTTCCATGTGGGGCAGCTGGGACTATGTTTTCCTTTTTCTCTGGAATCAAACCTGCGGTAGGTGGGTGCAGGTGTGAAACCTGCTAAAGAGAGGTATTATGGACAGGGAGAATACCTGGAGCACTGTGTTCAGTTCTGGGCCCCTCAGTTCAGGAAGGATGGCCAGGGGCTGGAACAAGTCCAGAGAAGGGCAACTGGAATGGTCAAGGGGCTGGAAGGTCAGCCCTGCGAGGAGAGGCTGATGGAGGTCTATAAAAGATTTGGTTATTGAGATATGAGACAATAGAACAGACTCTGTCAATGGCTTCTGGGGCATTCTAGACTGCTGGCCCAAGGTGCCATGCTACCCACGTATACTGGGCATCGGGGATGGTTTGTGGTGTTTGCAGGGTCCCAAGGTCTTTCCTGTTTCTGGTTCAATGTGATGCACACACTCCTGTGTTTCTGGAGATGTCCTGGAATCAAATGTGTGGAAGCATCTTGTGTCTGCACGGGCAGAGAGGTTTATTAAACAGAGAATATTAAAGAATTATATAACCTGTTGTAAAAGCCTTCAGTCAAGGTGCTCAGAATTGTCTTTGTTAAAGGATGTTGTGATGTCAGTCAGGAATGTGTAAGAGGAATACACTCACTGCTTTTACACTGCATCCAAAGTGGCTCTGAAGCCAAAGGCAGAGAGCTGATGGATAGAGGCAAGGAATATTTATTAGGAAGCTAAAATTAACTGTAATATATTCATAAATAAGTCTATAAATGAGCGTTGCCATACAAATGACTTTCTCACGTGTGCCTCAGGTAATCTTCAGGCAGCAAATGAAGCCGCTGAGGGCTTAACAGAAATAAAAATCAAAAGTATTCATTGATTTCTTGTTGTATGCCCCGACAGAAATGTTCTTGCTTGTTCATACTGTTTCCTGAATATAGAGTACTGCTGTTTATAATGCACGGGAAGTCGAATGGGAAGCTGTTAGGTGGCACAATTGTTTGGTGCAGTGCTCTACCCCTTTGTGCCAGCCGCTCGATAGGAAACCGTAGTATGAGCCGTGAGATCACAGAGTGAATGCCAGGTGGGAAGGAGCCTCAGGGATTACCTGGACCATGGTAAAAGCATGGTCTAGTCAAGCTGGCCCAGCACCCTGTCCAGAGGAATTTTCAAAGTGGCGACTGGGGAGTCCACCACTTCCCTGGGGAGATTATTCCAGTAGCTGGTCATTCTCAGTGTGAAAAGTCTGTCCGATTGCAATCTCCCCAGGACCAACTTCCATAACTATGGGGAAGCCTTTTCAGACCGTTCTGGTTGGATTGGTGTGGTCTTTTACAAAGCACACCATGCTGAGACCCAAAAAACTCTGCGAGGGCAATTCAATAAGACAAATAGCTTGCCAACCTTTCAATAAGGGTAGCTAGTGAGTAATAGTGTTGATTAAAGCTGACTAATCGTTTTTATTAAAGCTGATTTACTTTCTCTGAACTGAAACAAAAATGCCTGGAAGAGACGTGACTAGATGCATTTGGGTTGAATCTCTGTGCGGAAAGTACTGGTGAAGATTAAGAAATCTAATGAGCTTGTGGGGGTTGCATTTCACCGTGGAATAAGCAACATCGAATGTGGAAAACCAGACGAGCTATGAGAAAGTTAAGCACTGCAGCACCTAACTTTTGAGTTCTGGCTGCCAAGAATGCCAAGTTAGGGTTTTCTGCAGCGCCAGCTCTCTCTCTAAACAGGTTTTAACTTAGGTGGTGGAAAGCCCAGAGGTCTGTCCAGCTGGGGAATAGTAAAGAGAGGCAGCCTTACCCAAAATCGTCTGTTTCTCTGGACAAAACAGACTTCATCTACATCTGCCAAAGAATCCACCAGCAGCAGATGCTCCCAAGAATCAAAGTAGGTAGGATTGTTTTGCCAGAGGTTGTTTTTACTCCACCTGTAAGGATTGCCATCGTTCTTCATCTCTGCAAATACCTATGCTGGTGTAACGCGGGAGACTCACGTGCAACGTCCTGCTTAACTAACAGCTTCCATTTGTTACCCCCCACCTTTGGCTTCTGCGTGACTCAAAAGTAAGGGCTGCAGCTATGCACTCTCACTGCCACCTGCTCTGTGCGCTGTCTCGTGATGGTTTACTCATCAGATCATGTACTAACCGAGGAGAGACGTTCCTTTCCACACCCTGCTAGCCTTTTGTGGAGATGTCAGCGCAGGAGAGACTTCCATTTCCTTGGTTTCCTGCAAAATCTTTTACAGCTCCCTCAGCAATGCAGAAGAGTCATCTCCAAGGCTCCGGGTGCTGTACCTGGTAGCTCATGTTGTTACTGTCAGTGTGCTTTCCCACTGAGCACAGCTCTTTCAGGTGTTGTTCTCGTTGTGCAGAGCTCTACCGCTATGTGTGGGCTCTGGGAAGCTGCTGCAGCGCTGGGATGGGTGGTCTGAAGAGCTGCCACAGGCTGCAGCATCTGCAGGCAATGCCACAGTGATGCTGCTGCAAGAAAGCTGAGGGAAAGGCAGGTTGATTCGGACACAGCAGCTGATAAAGGAAGGATTCCCAAAGTTGTTCTGTGCCTGCTATGAGGGCTGAGTATGAAATTGCAGGCTGGGTCTGAGAAGGAGAAAGACTGCTGTGTATTTTAAATCCAAGTTCAATGTCATGCTGTACATCCCTTTGGTGTCTACCTACTTCCTGAAGGGATGCTGTAGAGAGGCAGGCACTGGTCTCTACTCACAAGTGACTGGTGACAGAAGCAGAGGGAACAATCTCGAGGTGCACCGGAGGGAACAGTCTCGAGCTGCACCAGGGGAAGTTTAGATTGGATATTAGGAATATTTTTTTCACTGAAAGGGTTGCCAAGCACTGGAACTGGTTGCCCAGGGAGGTGGCTGAGTTGCCATCCATGGATGTGTTCAAAAGCTGCATAGATGTGGTGTTGGGGAACATGGTTTAGTGTTGAGTCTGACAGTGGACTTCACAGAGTAGGGTGTATGGCTGGACTTGATCTTAAAGATCTTCTCCAACTTCAAGGATTCTATGATTCTGTGATCTCCCACTCACTCAGCTGTTGTGTCTGTGTAGTGCAAACCAGTGAGTAGCTGTGCTGTTTGGAAAGGCATCGCTGAAAGCACTACTTGTTAGCACAGGCAGTAACATCAGGAGGGTGTTTCCAGTTCCAGAGGTGTTGCCCTTGGTGGGTCTGGACCCCTGGGCAGATACTGAGGTAAACCATTGCCACCTTGCCAGGAAAGCACTGCTCACTGCCGTTTAGGTACGGGAAGACCTTTAGAGCAACAAAGTCAACCATGAACCTGTCTGGAAAACGTAGCCTGGGGAGCCAGCCCATGGATTGCTGGTTGCTCCCTTATTTCACAGCATGAGGTTTCTTTTAAATATATCTCGTGTCACGGAGCTTTGGGAAACACTGTGTGTTTTGTTATCAGGGAAACAGGCTGCTCAGAGCCATCCAAGTCACAATGGATGCTCTGAACGGAAGGCAAGGGCTTGTCTATTAAGATGGCATTAAATGGCTCACAAACTTCTCGTTTCCACTCAGATCGATGCTTGCCTGTTGGTTTAGTATTCACATGGAGAGAGAGTGCCGCTTTTTCAACGCGATTGTAAATAGAATTTCTCTGGCCCAATCAGCCTCTCTGGGTTCCTGATGAAGTGATAAGCACAATAGAATTCAGGAGGATTAAGGGATGTGGTGGAAAATGAAAGCTGAGTTGTGGTTCTGCGTGTCGCCTTGCACGGAACAGCCACTGAGAGATAAGAGTCAAGCAGGATGAAAATACCTGCTTAAAACGGCTTGCAGTGGAAGCTTGGGTTTCTGTCAAACCCCTCTGCCCAGGGTGAATGATTTTGATTCTCAATTACACAGATTTGGGACGTTCATACTTTCTTAAAGAATTCTTCCACTTATATTTATTCGAAGAGCAGAGTCACTATATATTGGAGAAGATACTGAAATCCTCCTCGGATTAAGCTCTTTATTGACTGCTATCTCTGGAATTCTCAGGACTTTGCCTTTTTCATGTATTAACTCCCCACTGTCAATTTAGCCCTTGACTGAAAAATGTTACTAAGTGCATAGAAAGATAATTTATCTTGGATGAACAGCCTCCAGGTCACCGTCCCTGGAGGTGTTCAAGGTCAGGCTGGATGCAGTGCTGAGTGGCATGAGCTAGATGGCAGATGTTAGGGTTACTGGGTTGGTTTGAGGTTGGACTGGATGGTCTTTAAGGTCTTTTCCAGCCTCATCAGTGCTGTGATTACCATTTGTGTCTCTGTCCAGCTCCATGTGAACTTGCTGTGGGGTTTTGTCGCACAGGCTAGACAGCCCTCTGTTTTTCCCCTGTGTGATAATGCAAAATACCTTCCAGGGATTCGGTGAGACTCAGATCTAGATAATATTCATTATTTACAGTTGCTTCATTGTTTAACTGATCCTGTGTGAAACTGAAAGCCCTGTTGGGCTTTTGCAACTGACCCTATGTGAAACTGAGAGCCCTGTTGGGCTGCAGCGCTGTGCGGTGTTGTTACTTCTTCAGACTCTGGTTTGCCAACTCTGGAGACTTCTACAGCTGGCTTTTTCTTGTGGACATGTGTTTAAGTACTGCATTCACATGACATCAGTTTTTCCATTCAAGTGTCGCTCCTGCAAGCTGCAGAGTTTTTAAAGCATTGATTTATTTCATAGCTTAACAAGCTGCTGAACCCCAGCAAGTCTTCCCTTCCCTAACTCCAGCGATGCCATTCATACTTGATTTCAGGGTGCTGCTGTTGCTTTTTAGCCTGAATCAAGGGTGAGTTAAAAACTTAGCAAGCAAATGTTGTAATCTACAAGGAAGAGCACGGTTTGTAGGAGAAAGTTGCCTAGGGGAAGCCCTCAACAGTTGCCTGTTAGCTAGGCAGCTCACAACGTCTTCTGTTAAGCTGAGTGGGGACTCTGCCCTGGGTACATAGGCGGTGCAACACCCCATTTGCTTTGCAGGTGCTAGGGACAAGGAGACCGTAACACGCTGATAGAAAACAGGCCTCTTGTTGCCACTGCTCTGTTCCTCACAGGCTCTGAGTAAGCCTGCTGTAGGATTTAGAGACATTATTAGGATCATAACCTGTGAGAGCTTATGTCACATCTGAGATGGCTGGTGGCTCCTGTTTTGTTGGTAACTGTGGATTGGAGTTTCTTTACCAGGGATCAGCCCCAAACGATGAAAAGAGGAATTCCATAGTTCCTCAGACCTAACTGAAGGCTGCTGTAAATGCCTTCTGAAAATGGTAAATGACTTCTTTACTGCACTCCTGACCTCAGCTGTTACTCTGAACCCTGTTTGCTGTGGCTCAATAGCCTTTCCAATAAAGCTAGGGGCACAATTTCCATCGGCTTCCCTGGCAAAAGGGAAAACTTAGTTTTTATTCACACCGATATTAAAAATTAATAGGCAATTTGCTTGGTGAAGTCTTGAGGAACATCGGGTCTTGACAGTGTTGGGAGCTCGAAAGTTTTACTCATTAATTTCCTGACAAATGTTCGATGCCCAGCACTTTCTCAAGCTGCCCCACAGCCTGCAGCAGTGCCTGTTAGACCTGGATATTTCCTTGTGGTCTCAGCAGAAATAAGAGAAACCAACAGGGCTCTTTTCAGTGGTAAATAAGCACAGTTCCTAAGCAGGGGAGCGAGGTGGCAGCCCCTGACCCCCAGCTCAGAGAAGGAAACTTTTCCCCAAAGCATGAACCAGCCTTGCAGTTGTGCATGAAGCAGCCACTTTCCAGAACACCTGAGTAACTTTAGTGCATACTGTGCGATTCTTTGAGCTCAGTGAAGAGTGCAAGAGATCTGCTAGACATCTCAATAAGACTCAGCTCAGTGATGTAAAACTTTTGCTGAAAGGTACATCAGTTCCAGTGCACTTCAGTAGAAACAAAGCGAGATACAGGCTGAGGACCTTGCCTGAGGAAAACAAGATATCAGATTCTTAAAAAGAGAAGAATTTCACACAGGCACACAGAGTGTTTTATACTGGTTGATGTGGAATTCTGACAGAGAGTGATATACTTGGGGACCACACGTCAGGGCCAGTTCACACAGAAAGCCTTTTTAGCATCCAGGCAGCTTTCTCATTAGATTCGTGTTTGTTCCTGACATACCTGCCTGAATATACACCCACCACACATGAAACTATGGTAACCTGCTGCTTAGACCCTCCTTTACCTTAAAGCTTAGGCTTTATTCCTTTATTCACTCTGAGGTGTAAGGAGAGATGTGTTCCCCAAAGTATTGTCCTGCCGAAGCTCTTACGCTGGTGCTGTTCAGTAAACAGCTGGAGACAGGAAAGGAACTGAGCAATTCTGCTTGGGACAGGAGCTTCCCATCAGGATGTGGCTTTGTTAAAACAATAGGAGAGCCCGTGGAAAGATTTAAGAGTTTTAGTTCAGCCAGGAAAAATGTGTTCCTCATGTGAGTGCAGCTCAGCATTAGCTGAGTGACTGGGGTGGGGGTGACTATTTTCCCCAAAGCCAGATGCTTTTTGGTCTTCATTACAAAGAACTCCTTCATATTGGTTAACCAGAGCTGGCAGGACTTGATTCTCTGAAAGACTGAGTGTCAGAGACAGATCACTATGGGGTGGAACACACGAACAGCTTCCAAGAACCCAAAGCCTCCCTTTGACTCAGCCGGACAGGTTTTGGAGGAGAATACCTCTCTTACAGTATTTCTGTGTCCTTTGATTGCCAGACCTTGAAATTGCAAACCTAAGACTTGATGCATAACTTTCTGGCTTTTCAGACTCTGAGAAAGCTTTGGTTGGAGCTTGGAAAACACCTTGTGGGGGTTTTTAATGTTTCATCAAACCCAGTTTACCCCAGACATGTGTCAGTGGGTGCAAGGTGTTTAGTGTGTCAGGCTGGAGAGAGGTGGAGGGGTATATTTCTCTTCAGTGTGTATGCCAGCTAGTAACAAACGTACTCAGACCTCCAGGTCATGTCACTGCAACACTCTGAAAGGTGAAATGGTTTCTCCAGGAGATGCTAGTAACTTCAGTGTGGGTAAAGACTGGACTGATGTTGGCAGTTTCTATCACAGTACTGATGAGGCTGGAAAAGACCTTAAAGATCATCCAGTCCAACCTAAAACCAACCCAGTAACCCTAACATCTGCCATCTAGATCATAAAACAGCATATGGATTACTAGACAAGGAAAGCTTAAGGCATAAGAACTGAAACACTGCCCAGACAGGCGTTACTGGCTGCATCTTGTTGTGTCTGATAGCTAAGGAATCTGCTTGCCATCCCCAAAGCAGCTGGAGCAGTCCTTTGCATGGGAGTGACACCAGATGCAATCAATACTTATCACTGATCTCTGCAATTCGCCCTGGCCTCTCTGTTGCTGTGATTTGTGCTTGATTGACATTGTTTTCATACAACACCTTGTTTTACAGCACAGATAGCTTATCTCACAAGGCCTAGATGCAAACAAGATATAGCCCGATCTCTTGATTAATTTTTAACCACCAGACAGCAACAAAATGCTCAGATTTTGAGTGCTTTTTTTAACCACCCATGCAATTTTGAAAAATCCTGA
Source organism: Upupa epops (assembly GCA_013397515.1). Classification (NCBI taxonomy): domain Eukaryota; kingdom Metazoa; phylum Chordata; class Aves; order Bucerotiformes; family Upupidae; genus Upupa; species Upupa epops. The sequence continues at coordinate 140,065 of VZRI01000450.1, forward strand.
TCCTTATTTACATCGGGCTGTTACCCTTCTATACCCATCCAAGTGCACATACTGTACGGTTGATTTGTGAGGCTGGGCCTTCCTCTTTAAAACTCCCATTGAAATCCCTATATTAGCAAAGTTTCTAATCTCCCTTTTTTGTAATTAAGTTGTCTTCTTGAAATCCAGGCATGATTTTGAGGGGGAGAGCATCTACGGGGGGCAGTGTGCATATGTATCTACATAGATATATTCTCCCTTTTCAAAACAGCACTTGCTTAGTACCTGAATGCTTTCAGTTTTAGTTACAGGTGATTCCAGGTAAGAATGACCACCTACGAAATTGAAAGCAAGGTGTGTCACAACACTAGGTACAATGATTTTCAACAGTAGAGATGATACCCCGCAGTATCTCAACAAACACAGAATTCTCCCTGCTTCCTTGCAGCGTTTCACGCGTACGGGTGCCTTTGAATCCCCCAGGCTCTGGGTTCTGAGATCATGTACCAAACAACGTCACACAATTGCCTATTTAATGGCAAACCACACGAGTGTTCTCAAAGTCAGACCACTGCGCTGCTTTTTGTTGCAGTTGCCAACAGCTGAATGATGGATGCATCACGCGAATGCACGATGTGCAGGTGTTTCCCTCCTGTGTTTCTATTGTGTCTAAGAGCAGCTGAGTGTGGTTCCTAGCTGGTACATTCATGCAGTTAATAAACACCCAGCGTACAAGTGTTTTGAACTCACGTTTATGTAGCGTAGACATAACTGCCCATCCTTGCAGCCTCTGGGAGATCTCGGCAGAACTGCAGGCATATTGTTAGCTATAAAAAGGAGAAATTATGGCTTTTTGAAAATGGTGTTGAAGTCTGTGCTGTTACAGCTGTCAGGAAACTCCAGAATGAGTGCCCTGATGTTTCCCATGCTGAAACCCTTCAGAACTCTCACAGCTGCCAATCAAGCATATAACAAGCCTTTGACCTTAAGAAACCAGTCTTAAGAAACACGGGCAGTTTCAGAGTCAGCTCTACTGCTACCCCTATGCTCCTGTATGTAATATGTATTTAATGGCAGACTTGCCATAAAAATAACTAAATGAGAAATATTCCTTGATTTTAGGAGTCAAGGAATGTCGTGACCACTACATGGTAGAGTTCAGTACTGGAAGGGAAAGAAGCAGGGCAACAACTAGGGTTTCAACCCCAGATTTTAGGAGGGCTAACCTTGTCCTCTTCAGAGACCTACTTGTAAGAATCCCATGGGCTAGGACTCTGGAAGATAGAGGAGCCCAAAAGAGCCAGCCAATATTTAAACACCTCTTCCTCCAAGCTCAAAGTAAGTGCATTCCTTTGAACAAAAACCAATCTACTAGAAGAGGCAGGAGCCTCTTGGATGAGCAAGGTAGGTGAGAATACACTTGCACCAGAAATGCTCTGTTAGGTGCTGATAGAATGCAATGCACTTCCAGATGGGAAAGCTCTGGTGCTCTGTCCTTCACCTTCACAGCCAGTAAGCCCTCTCTCTTCACCCAGTATTCTAAACGAGGTGGTGTGAACGCAGTATCAGTGTGTTTTCTCAAATTCTGCCTCGTGTTTCTGCAGCTCCTGCTGCACAACTCTTCTCAGCGAGAAGTTTTGCTTCCTACTACTGCCAGCTTTACAATCCAGTCTCTTCTGGTGGTCTTCAGCTGAGGATGAACTCGGCCCCGTCGCGCTGTGCGTTCCAGCACGGTAGGGTAATTCCACAGTAAGAAAATGCTTTCTTGAGGCGTGACGACTTCTCTTGTTCTTATGTCTGCTTGTAAATGAAACCAACCAGATGGTCCTTGCTGATCTGTGCTGCGTGTGAGACATCTCGGTGCTTTTATATCAAGGCACAGATTTGTCTCATCGAACAGTGGCAGAGAAGCAGCTCTTTTGTGTGGTTCTGGGGTGTTTGTGTTTCAGATGGCTGGCGGCGTGTGCGGTCCAAGAGTGGCAGCTCTCCAGAGTTACTATGATGCTGAGAATGACTTGCAAAGGGAGCTGAAATGAACCAAGGAGGAGAAATTAAAGGTGTATTGTGCTGTCTTGTTAAAGCTCCCCATTTCCATAGGGAGCCTGGCCAGAGTCAGAGAGGAAACCAAGCGATTTGTTGACTGTTTTGTCAGGATCCTGGGCTAAGGGAGCCGGGGAGGGCTGCGTGCCCAGTAACCAAACGGTCTCCGACTTGGCCAAATTAGAATGGACTTTAAAGAGTTTGAAGGCAGTGTTGAACAGCTCTGTTTTGTCAAATAAATCAGGATTTCTGATACCATAATATGAGAGCACGTTGAACAGAAGATACAAAGGAGTAACCTGTGTTAGTAAATGATGATTGGAGTGTCAGAGAGAGCTGAAGCTCAGTTTCAAACAGGGATAGTCTTGAGGTCTCCCCTTTGTCACCATCATATATAGCTGTGTCTTTGTCAGGTGTGTGATGGTTTTTCATGGGGACAAAACCCCTGCAACCCTTCCCCCACAGGTTTGGTGGCTCAGTGACTGTCTTGTAGAAATATTTCCACATGATGCACTGTATTTATGTTTTTCCTTACATATCTGACTGAAGGGTTGACCCAAGTCTTTACAGGCTTTCCTGTGTTCTTATGTCTTCAGTGGTCACATTCCTGCACTCTGGAAACATCCAGTTTAATGTCCTTAGGAAGAGTCAGGATTCCTTGCTTATTATCTGTTTGATTACAACTGGAAGTAGTTTTTATTGAACTCATAATCAGTGCTGGTTTTTAACAGCAAAACCATACAGAGGACTGACCCAGGGACTGAGGAGTTATCTCCAATTTAAGGCACTCATACAATCCAGATCTCTAATATTTCTTCTATGTTTTAAGTATTTTCTGACCAGCTTGGAAAACCTGAAAAAGAAAGGCCAACCATGAGAATGCAGAAGACACCTAGACTGTGATGATTTCTTGGTGCTGGGCTTTATATTTAGATTTGTACTGGTTGCAAGTATAATAGTAGAGTATCACAGTAAGGATGAGGCTGGAAAAGACCTTAAAGATCATCCAGTCCAACCTAAAACCAACCCAGTAACCCTAACAGCTGACATCTAGCTCATGCCACTCAGCACTTCATCCAGTCTAACCTTGACCACTTCTAGGGATGGTGACCCGACCCCCTCTGTGGGCAGCCCGTTCCAAACCCGGATCACCCTGTCAGTGAAAAACCTTCTCCTAATGTCAAGTCTAAACCTCCCCCAATGGAGCTTAAGACTGTGACCCCTTGTCCTGTCTCCAGTGTCCAGGGAGAAAAGACCGACCCCCGCCTGACTCCAACCCCCTTTCAGGTAGTTCTAGACAGCGATAAGGTCACCCCTGAGCCTCCTCTTCTCTGGGCTAAACAGCCCCAGCTCCATCAGCCTCTCCTCGTAGGGCTGACCTTCCAGCCCCTTTCCCATTCTAGTTGCCCTTCTCTGGACTCGTTCCAGCCCCTCAACATCCTTCCTAAACTGAGGGGCCCAGAACCTTGCTTGCTTAGTGGGTGCTGGTGGTTGCTGGGCGAGGGTCTTATTGTCGTCCTGTGAAGAAGACAAAAGTCTTCCTTGTGCTGAACTTCTGAACTCATAGTGTTGGCACATGCTCTTGGCCCCTTTGGTATTGGTTCAGACTGCAAGACCAGTTTGTTCTTGCTAAGGAGGAACTTAGAGTTTTGGATACTAGAAGTTTAAGTACCTACCTATTCAATCACGTCTTCACCAGGAGCAATGTGTCTTCACATAACCTGAGCTCTCTAACAGCTTCATCCCCAGTTCAACAAACCCTAGCGATAGCTGCTGATCGTAACATCATCACAACTCCAATGGCTCCCATTCCTCCTCTGCCATTATGGCAGACTCTGCTGCGATCACAAACACTTCCTGTGGAACTGGGGAGATCTTCACTGTGGGAAGAACCAGCTGAACCCATTTTACCAAACCAAGAGGCGTTTGCCCCACTAGTCCTTTCCTGATTGGAGTGTGACTCGCTGACTGCTGCTACCATTTGGGAAAGCAAGGTAATGAAAGGTGTTCTCTCAGCAACAGCAGAGAGCAGAAAGGCTTTGCGTGGGCCAAGCTGGGATGATGAATCTGAGAGATGAGCTCCTGAGAGCACTGATGTCGTGAACTTTCTTCCCCAGTTTTGTTTTAGATAAATGAAAACAAATACATTTTCCTTAGAGTTCAGCTGCTGCCTTTTTCTTGCCAAGATGATGCTCTCTAGTGATTCCTTCCCAGCTTTGTTGTGTAATTGTGCCTAGATTTCTGCCTTTCATATTCAAAGCAGGCTATTGTTCCACTGGCAAGCTGTTACTTTGATAACTGAATGCTGTAGAAAGAAGTCATAGGGAACAACTTCTGATTAATTTTTCCTGTGTTTTCATACACAACCCGAGCATCTGCTGCACTCTTCACAGAGAGAAACTAGTATTTGCAATCTGATCGCTTACCTGTGTTGTTCACGGGGGTTTTAAGGGGGCAACTGGAATTTGCTACTTAAACATGGAATTGTTTAGGGGAAAAATAGGTTGCAGTAAATGCTTAGCATCAAGTATGGCCATTAACTTAACTGTCCCAAGCTCACTGCTAAGCTGTGTCCCTGAGCTCCACAACCACAAGACCTTTGAGCACACCATAGAAGCATTAGGGATTGGAAAGAACCTTAAAAGATCATCTACTCCAACCCACCTGCCACAGCAGGATCCCCCAGACCCAGTGGCACAGGAACACAGCCAGGGGGGTCTGGAACGTCTGCAGAGAAGGAGACTCCACAGCCCCCCTGGGCAGCCTGGTCCAATGCTCCGGGACCCTCCCTGGGAAGAAGGTCCTGCTGAGATTGATAGGGAAACTCCTCTGTTCCAGCTGGAACCTCCTTTGAGGAGGACAGGAAGGTTAATGAAGGGTCTGGACAACAAGCCTTATGAGCAGCAGCTGATGGAGTTGGAACTATTCCTTTTGAAGAGAAGGAGGCTGAGGGGAGGCCTTAATGCTGCTTACAGCTATCTGAAAGTGAGTTGTGCAGCAGTGGGGCTTGGTCTTTTCTCCCAAGGAATGAGTGGTAGGACAAAAGAAAATGGCTTTGGGTTGCAGCAGGATAAAATTAGGTTAAACATTAAGAAAACCTTTTACATTGAAGAGGTTGCCAGGCCTTGGAACAGGCTGCCCAATGAAGTGGTTGAATTGCCATCCCTGGGCATGTTTAGAAGTTGTGGGGCTTAGGGACATGGCTTAGAAGTAAGCTTGGTACGAGAAAGCTCATGGTGAGACTTGATGATATTGAAGGCCCTTTCCAACCTCCATGGCTGTTTGATTCTCCTCGCACTGCCTTGAGACACCTTCAGCTGTCTGGCTGTTTTGTCTGTGGGTGTTGCCTGCAGCTTTGCCTCACGCTGTACTACATCTTCTGAAAATCCCCGTAGGAAGTGGATGGTTTTACCTCCATGCATCAGCAAGAGGGAAAACCTTGCCAGGGTCCTGTTATAAATCTCCCTGATTAATAAGGCAGTTACATTTGGGAAATTAGCTCCTTTTAGTGCCGGGTGCCTTTATGAGCATCACTATGTGTAGTGGTTACTACCAGTGTTATAAATAAGATCCACAGAGGAGAGAAAGCAGCTGAACAGAGGCTGTATTCATGACCACAGTCCTTGAAGGAGTATGTTCAGAACAAAGACACTCCTAATTACATTCCATGAGGGAAAGGTGAGGAAAACTGCAATAATTCTAATTCTAGGGAAGTGTTGCAGGTGATACCTAACAATGAGTATCTTCTAATAAGGCTGAAATGAAATTGTAAGACTGACTGGTGGGAGAGGACGTTTGTGCAGACCCAACGCTGAAGGGTTCTCACCTGATAAAAGAAACCCTTGTTTGGTGCTCATGCTCCCTGAGTGTTCTCCGGGTCTGCAGCGGCGTTTCTCTACCGGACACCAATGTGCTGGTTGAGAGGCTGTTTTCTATAGTGAATGGCACTGAATTGCTGACGAAGCAGAAAGTGAGTACAGTAAGGGAGGAAAGGCTCCAGCACAGCTGTTGAGATGAACCACCTGCTGCGAGTGCCATGAAGGCTGCTGGGGAGCAGACAGGTCCCCAACAAATAGTTTCACGAGGAAATCAAAACAGTCCCTGCTTCCTCCCACAAGGCCACCTTCCTTCCTCCCTCTTCTCGGTCTCTTTCCTATGGATTGCTGGCTTTCTGTGTATGTTTGCTTTGGCACAGTGTTAACAGCTTGTACTGCAGAGGTTGCACCTAGAAGGCTTTGTTTCAGGTTAGCATCTAACCAAGACAACGTTTGCACAGCAGTGGCTTTCAAACCAGCACGTGAGAGCGACTGATATCCTCTACCCAGCCTTGTGCAGGGCACTCCGCAATGCTCCGCACAGCATCCCTGTCTTTAAAATGGAGAGATGTGGGTTTGACAGGACAGCTCGGTGCGTAAGGAGTTGGATTTAGGTTGGATCGAATGATCTTGAAGGTCTTTTCCAGCCTCATCAGTACTGTGATGATTCTGTTTGGATTTGATAAGAGAAATGTGTTTCACATAAGCAGATCTGGAGATTTTAATAGAGCTGCTAATTTTAAAAATAAGCATTTGTGGCATAAGTGGGTGTTTACAGTGCTGCTCCTTGTCAGGTTTTCAGGGAAGATTAATTATTTCCTAAAGAACACTGTGCATTAGCAGTCTTGAGTATACACACACCCTTCTTCACAGTATTTGTTAAAGAAGTGGGATCGTTTTCAGTGGGGTCATCTTTACCCCTGGCCTCACCCCAGCAAAGCCACACCAAGGAATAATTTATTCTAAACCTATTTCCAGAATATCCAGAACTGGCCAGTCTCACAGAATCACTTTTGTTGGAAGAGACCTTTAAGATCAACAAGTACAGTCTTCGAATGAGCATTGCAGCCGCCCCTAACCCACGTCCCTCGGTACTACAGCTGTCTGCCCTTACAGGGTGACGATTCCCCCACTGCTGCGGGTAGCCTGTTCCAATGTTTCATAAGCCTTTCACTAAGCAGAAAGAGTACAGAGCCCATCATTTCAGAATTATCATTCATTTTCTCTTCATTCTTATCTCCCCAGTAGAAGAGCATTATGTCTTTGCATCTTGCTTATTTGCAAGAGATCCGTACGAAGCTCTCTACGTGCTTTCTGAAAGAGTGGAAGTTACCGAATCGTTCATTCCTTGAAAAGTTTTGGGTTTTGTTTGCATCGGCTGTGCTATTTTAACTTGCCACCTGAGGTCATTTCAATTATATCTGACAAATGAGTTAGGGTAACAAAATGGATTTAATTTCTGTTTCATAAGTAATTACAATGCGAGCTGCAAGTGTTATTCCTGGAAATGAATAACTGGGCAGAGTTCTTTGTTTAAATACTTCTTGCAGGAGAGATACATAGGATTATGTAGAAACTAAAATTCAGTTGATAACATTTGAAAAGCAGCTTTGTTCCACACAGCACTGGATATTCGTAGTGACTCTGCCTGTTTCCATCAGGCCAAAATGACCAAATGAATCTTCCAAAGGATGCTATGACCCAAGAAAAGGAGAAGGAGTCTTGGCTTGTACTGAGAAAGGTCCTGCTTGTATCTGAATGTACTGAAACTACCCCTGTGCAAATTCACGTGTAAACTTTCCTTAAGCACAGCATTTGAAAGGGAAGAAAAGGCTTCCTTAGCCGTTGTTGGAGAACATCGGCTGGGTCGAACCTCTGTCGGAAGGGCACTGTGTAATAAACTACTGTGTGTTTCCTGCAGCCCCCAGGGTTCTCTCTGCCACTTGCCCCACTGAAAATCAATGTTCATGTTTTGTATTGCCCAAAACTCATAGTTTGGGATCCTCTGGCTGTGGTGGAACCGCTGTGTATTGAACTGGTTGCCATCAGCCTGATAACTACGATGGAAGCAGTTAATAGGAAACAGGTGGGGTTTGCCAGCAGAGCCCATACTGGTTGCCCAGCTGTAGGTAGATTATCAAGGTTTTCATGAACATTCTCTACTACTCTCCATCTTTTTTGGGAAATCATGGCAAACGGGAGAAGTGCCTGAGGACTGGAGGAAGGCTAATGCCACTCCAGTCTTCAAAAAAGGGTAAGGAGGAAGATCCAGGCAGCTACAGACCACTCAGTCTCACCTCCATCCCTGAAAAAATGATGGAGCTATTCATTCTGGAGGTCATCTCTAATAATGCAGATGATAAGAAGGTAATGAGGAGCCATGAGGTGATGGATTTACCATGCTTGACTAATCTGATAGCCTTCTGTTGCATTGTGACTGAATGGGTAGATGCAGAGAGACCAGTGGACATGGTCTACCTTAACCTTAGTAAGGCCTTCAGCACAGACCCCATAACATCCTCATGAACAAGTTTAGCAAGTGTAGGACTGAAGGACAAACTGTTAGATGGATTAAGAACTGGTGGTCAATGGTTTTGAATCTAGCTGGAGACCTGTAACCAGCGGTGTCCCCCAGGGATCGGTGCTGGGTCCAGTCTTGTGCAACATCTTTACCAGTGACATGGATGATGGGTCAATGTCTCCTCAGCAAGCTTGCTAATGATACTGAACACCAGATGCCCTGCCCCAGGTGGTCTCCCTGCCTGCTCAGAGAGAAATGTGGCCATTTTCAAACTGCAACAGGAATGATGTGACTCAGGGGCCCTTCTGCATTTGCTATAAATAGACAGCAACTGACCAAAACTTGTTTTAATTCGAAAAGCTATTCAGAGTTACTCCTTGAAATGGAAACTTCTGCTGCTCCAGTGGCAGATTGTCCTTTTCAGGAGATATTTGATCTAGATGTTAGATTTACTTGGTTTAGTTGGATTTAGGTTGGATTGGGTGATCTTTAAGGTCTTTTCCAGCCTCATCAGTACTGTGAGCCTGTGATGCTGTGATATCCCAGTACAATTGTTTGGTGGAGCAGTATAATCCTATCCAGTTTGTTGATACATTCAGAATTTCCACCAATAACTCTGTTTTCTGCTCACCTAGACTGGCAGAACCACGCTGCAAAGCTCTGCATCCACTTCAAATCATTTCTGATCTTTTTCACTAAGGTGTTTGACTGACTACTGAACAAAGCCTGTTAGAATCCTTATCAATCATGCCTCTGATCTTTGTACCTGAGCAAGACGTGTATGACCCACCATGTGATGTCTGACCCAGGCAGGAGTACTGTATGTTAATATCTCAGAGAAAAAGAAGTCGTAGAATTTATAGCACCTGTCTTGAGAGAGAAGACTGACAAGGTGCTGAACAGCTCATTACTCTTCATTCTTTGTATAACTAGCTCATTGCACGCCTAACTTTCCGAAGTTCCTTCACCTTTAATCGCGAGACGTTTCTGTCTGCTGGCGCCGTAGCTAAGAACAGCCAAAGGCAAGGTAAAAGTTCTCTCTATTGATGAATTTAGAAAACACAGAAGTATTACTTTTTGTTGAACGAAGTGTTATCTTCATCCCCCGGTGAGAGCTGACATTTGGTTTGCAGCACTTCTTTTCTAGCAGTTTTCCTCGTGGGTTTTGTTTTGATTAATGAAGGGAAAGAAGCGTTGAAAGTGTAGTTCAAACTGAAACGCAGAAAATACTTAACAACAAAGGGAAGTGTTTTGTTGCCCTAACTTTTGTTTTCCCCGTTGGAGCTGTTTGATGAAATTCAGATAAATGAGCAAAACACTTAATGCTTCTGCTGGCTTTTTGCTGAAATAACCTTTTAAACCAGGCACTTCTACTCGGGGTCTGTTGCTTCTGTGGAGTAGTATCACAGTGCTGATCAGGCTGGAAAAGACCTTCAAGATCATCCCGTCCAACCTAAACCCAACCAAGTAACCCTGACAGCTGACATCTGGTCAAGAGACTGTGCCTCTGAACAGTGGTTGTCTTTTTCTCTGCCCTTGTTAGATAGGCTATTCAGCAGAAAGGTGAGGTTCTGATCATCATGGCTTCTGTTTGACACTGCTTTCAGGTGAAGAAGTAGACCCTTGGGAAGAAGCTATTGTGCAGTGCATGGAAGAGGGAGGCAGAGATTTAGGTGCTCTTCAGGAAGTCCATTAAGTGAGGTGAAGCAAGAAGAAATTTATTCTCCTTCCTTGCTCCCTGTTCTGATTGCCAAGCCTGGAGAAGAACAGAGGGAGAGGAATGGTTAGGTACTTATGAATATTATAATGTCATACTCACCCAGTTTAGAAGGACAGCAGTGGCTGCCAAACTGAGAGGCTTTAGGTAATTTTAAAACCCAACAAGACAGCATCTTCGTCACCAGCAACTGAGCATAGGAGGGTTGCTTTGAATCTGGGGGTGAAAACCTAAGACAAGACAACATTTCCTTTGAAAAACTGGAAGATTCTCATAAAACTTGTTAAAATAGTTGCTAAGCACCCTTTGTCTTCACCTTGAGCTTGTCTTGATGTACCCGCCGTAAGCAAACCTGTGTATAGTGGTGATGTACAGACGCTATATGTGGGCGAATAGGTTTTGGCAAAAGACAGTTAAGTTGCCCAATTACTGTTTGCAAGCATTTCAAAGCAATGTCTAATCAATGCAGAGCGTTCATGAAGGCTCTGTGTCTGGGCCAATTGGAAGGATGCTTCAAAGCTTTCTGAAATATAGTGTAGCTTTTCTCTTGGCTTTAGATTATCTAGATAGCCTCCTGGAGAGTTATAGCCAGCACAGGCTTTGAAAGCCTTGGCTGTAGAACAAATATGTTCTGGGATTTTCAAAAGCTTTTTAAGGTTTAGTCCGGAGTTCTTGCCTTAGACACAAAGATTTCTTTAATCTGAGGGGTTGTCTCCACACTCGCAGGTTCTGATGGCTGTGTGGTTCACGTGAGGCAGAACAGGACTTTCAAGTGGTGAAAACAATTTAGAAAGAAAGAATGGAAAAGATTGCTAATCACAGAGAGTGGACCTTTGGACCTCAGCTGTTTCAATCCCTGCTCAGGCGGGACCATCTAGAGGCCAAGGACCCCTCCAGGTGGCTTTTCAATAACCCAGAGGAGGTAGACTCCACAGCCTCCTGCAGGTGACCTGTGCCAGCGCTTGGTCACCTGCACAATAAGAAGGGTTTCCTGACGTCCAGGAGGGCAATAGGTCTGCGCATACTGGAGGTGGTTTGGCAGCCATGAGGTAAGGCAAGTCACAGATTTAGCTGTCGTTTAGGGTTGTGAGGACACTTCCTTACAGTTGTTTAGCCCATGGACTCTCGTCTAGAGCACGTCTCCTTTTCCATGGAGAAGGATGGCTGCAAGTGACAGCGCGTGGCATCACCACGGGAAATACATGGAGAAAGAAGGAATAAATTGCCTGCTCCTTCCTGCCTAAGAAGCTGAAGTGCTGGCATTGCTGAGAAAGGGCGTTTGCTGGGAAGGGGGAGTTCCAAAGGGTCCAGTTTGATGCTCAATCAGTGACGGTACCTGAACAGGTGCTGCAGTGCCGATGTGTCTGTTTGCTTTTCAAGATGTGGTGGGCGAGCTGCTGCATCCCCTGACTGAGCGGTCGGTGCTTGAAATCATCACAAAGAGTGCCAAAATTACTAAAGCAAAATTACCTCCTGTAAAATGAGTGAATTGTTAACAGATAATTCTGTTCTTCCTTGGAAAGCAATGGATTTAATGTGAGAAAGCAGAATCCACTCATGTATCCTAGCAAAACCAGTCATGCTGACATTTCTGGTGGGATTAGAATGGATATTGCAAAATCTATAGTTCTTCTTGGAGTGTAATGCTAGAATCTAACTGGAGCAAGATTTTTAGGCTTATGTAGAACCTTGTTTCACCTGGTCCTTGAGCTATTTGGGGATAAAAGGTAGCCCAGTCTTCTTTTTTTTTCCCATCTTATAGAACGTAAGAGAATAAGGAGTAGTCAGACCGAGAAATGTTTTGATGGAATCAATCCCAGTTGCTAAAGTGAGATGCCATAGCCAGGCAATCAAAAAGCTCATTTATAAAATAATTAGCAGAATGCTCATTTATAAAATAATTAACAAAGTGCCAACTTTATACATGGATGTCACAAGTCCCAACAAACAGCTCACAGTAGTGTGGGATAGCTCGCTCTGTGTCTTATAAAACTTCCAACTACTTTTAGCTTTCAGCAAGAGACTTTTTTGAGTCAAGGAAACTATAACCACCAAATAAAACAGTAAACCATCTTCATACTATAGGATACCCTGGTGTCTATATGCCCTGGTCTGTCATCACAAATGCACTACATGTGTTGGTGTCCAGCCCTACAAATATCACAGTACTGATGAGGAGGCTGGAAAAGACCTTCAAGATCATCCAGTCCAACCTAAAACCAACCCAGTAACCCTAACATCTGCCATCTAGCTCATGCCACTCAGCACTTCATCCAGCCTAACCTTGAACACCTCCAGGGACGGTAACCCGACCACCTCCGTGGGCAGCCCGTTCCAAACCCAGATCACTCAGTAAAAAACCTCTTCCTAATCTCAAGCCTAAACCTCCCCTGATGGAGCTTAAGCAGTTCTCTCCACAGACAATTTTACCCACTGGAAAGCTGATTAGTGTTCAAAGACAGGATGACTGACAGCCTGATATATGTGAAGACAAGCTTGTTCACAGGGAAGAACAATTCGTGGTTCACCTCACATGTTAGAAGAGATTCTGAATGCAGTTCTCTGCATGTGTGAACCTGAGAGCCCCCTAGGATCTATGTCAGTGGGCAGAATTTGTGTAGCTCTGGTGGTTTTGTTATTGGGTGCTCTAGTTTTGGACAGGCTAGCATTAGGTAGGGATGCATCTGCACTAAAACCCAGATTTCTCTTGTAGTCTACCATTTTGCTTAAATCCTTTATCACCTTCACACCTTTAGTTGATGCTTTACACTCTGCCTTGCAAATGGGAGAGCTCTCCAGGCTCCTATTGTCCCATCCGTTCACCCATGACTCCAAGTCCTTGATTGGTGATGTCCCCTGCGTGATGTTCAGAGTTATTACTGAAATGGTGGCATGGTGAGAGCTGCTGCTTTACACCTCAGGCTTGGAGAGCTTCCAAATGTGAGTCTTTTGTCTTACAGATGAAACACAGTCCTGGCCATCACAAAGCTCTGGAGATTAAATCCCTTCGACCCGGAATTCAGTTGAGATTTGCAGACGTTTGTTCAATGTGTTAATTACAGCAACACAGAAAGAAAGACTCTTCAAAACCAGCTCCTAGAAACACCCTTACCTGAAATGGGCTTGCCAGCCCCTGCAGCTTTATGGTGGATGGCAGAGACTACCCCACAGGCTGCTTCTGAGCATGGCCTGGGTTTTATCTTGCTGCTGCGAGAGTTCTGTTGAACTAAGGAAAAACTTGTGGGGTCTATCTGAAAGATGACTGTACCCTTGAGCATGTTCCAGGGAGCTGGCAGAGCTAGCCCAGCAGCCCTTCTGGGTGTTTTCAGACACGTTAAGTAGAGTGGTACATCAAATAGGTAGTATTTTCAGAGAATATTCTAGGGATTCTTTCATCTCGCTCTCTTTTTCCACACCTGTGCTCACACATGTACTCTGTATAATAAAAACAGATTGTTCAGGTGTCTAGGGATCCCATATCCATGGCTGCAGCGATCGGTGCAGTCGTCTGGAGTCTCTCTCATGCCATCTTTTTCAGAGTACAGGCAGCAGCACAGAGCATTAAGGGCTGCCCCATCTCAGGGGGGCAGTGAGGACAGTGCTTTCCCATGTGCCACTCCAAGGAGTTTGGGCCCTTCCTTCCAAATTCCTAAAGAACTGAAGGAGGTGGCAGATCCTGATGGCTTCATCAGGAACCCGTCCTGTCCCAAACAATCGGTTGTGGTAACCCACAACCACCCACAAAGGGACAATTTCCCTCATCTAATGCTGTCACTTAGGCACTTTCATAAGATAGACATTTGCTTTCCAAGAGCTCGTGAAGGGCCAGGAGGGCAAGGTGGATGAGGAGAGGTTGAGGGAGCTGGGGTTGTTTAGCCTAGAAAATAGGAGGCTGGGGGAAAACTTTATCACTCCTACAGCTACTTGAAAGGAGACTGGAGCAAGGAAGGGAACAGCTGCTTCTCACAGTAATGATGAGGTTGGCAAAGACCTTAAAGCTCATCCAGTCCAACCTAAAACCAACCCAGTAACCCTAACATCTGCCATCTAGCTCATGCCACTCAGCACTTCATCCAGCCTGACCNACCCCCTTTCAGGTAGTTCTAGACAGCGATAAGGTCACCCCTGAGCCTCCTCTTCTCCAGGCTAAACAGCCCCAGCTCCATCAGCCTCTCCTCGCCTTCCAGCTCCTTTCCCATTCCAGTTGCCCTTCTCTGGACTCGTTCCAGCCCCTCGCCATCCTTCCTGAACTGAGGGGCCCAGAACTGAACCCAACACTCCAGGTGCGGTCTAACCAGTGCTGAGTACAGGGGGAGGAGAACCTCCCTCTCCCTGCTGGCCACACCATTCTCCCTGGTGGCAAGCAATAGGACCAGAGGAAATGGCTGTAAGCTACACCAGGAGATGTTTAGACTGGATGTTAGGAAGAGCTGCTTCAGCTAACGGGTTATCAGGCATTGGCGCAGGCTGCCCAGGGCAGTGGTGGAGTCAGCATCCCTGTAGGGATTTAAAAGGCAGACAGATGTAGCGCTGAGGAATAGGGGTTAGGGGCAACCTATCAGTGCTGGGTGGAAGGTTGGGCTAGATGATCTTAAAGGTCTTTTCCCATCAAGGGTATGCTGCCATCATGTGAAATGCAGAATATTAATACACAGAGGGCAAGGGACGATGTGTTTCTTGCTCAGACATTGCATGGATTTTAATTGGCAATGTCGCTCCTGGCAATGCAGACGGTCAAAACCACAGAGAACTGAACTCTGAAGAAACAAACCCAATGTGAAAAGCATTCCCACCTATTCTTGTCTGGTTCTTTCCTTAATTGACTGTATTGAATAACTCGCTTTGTTATTCCACTAACAAACCCAGTCTGGCTTGTTGCTGAATTTCGAGGTCAAGTTGCATTTCTTGGCTCGTGATCTTAAGTAAATGTAATCCTGCCCAGATGGCTACAAACCCAAACATGCTTGATTGAAGGCAAAAAAGAGCTCTCCGGATACTGTTCACACCATGTCTGCTGGCTCTCTGTTTAAGTCAGTTTAAGAAAGAGGTCGAGGTGCTGGAACGAGTCCAGAGAAGGGCAACTAGAATGGTAAAGGGGCTGGAAGGTCAGGCCTATGAGGAGAGGCTGATGGAGCTGGGGCTGTTTAGCCTGGAGAAGAGGAGGCTCAGGGGTGACCTTATCGCTGTCTCTAACTACCTAAAAGGGGGTTGGAGTCAGGCGGGGGTCAGTCTGTTCTCCCTGGACACTGGAGACAGCACAAGGGGTCACAGTCTTAAGCTCCATCCTATGGGGGAGGTTTAGACTCGACATTAGGAGAAGGTTTTTCCCTGACAGAGTGATCCGGGTTTGGAACGGGCTGCCCACGGAGGTGGTTGGGTCACCATCCCTGGAGGTGTTCAGGGTCAGGCTGGATGAAGTGCTGAGTGGCATGAGCTAGATGGCAGATGTTAGGTCACTTGGTTGCTTTTAGGTTGGACTGGATGGTGTTTGAGGTCTTTTCCAGCCTCATCAGTACTGTGATATTTCCAAACTAGAAGTTTCTGGTAGTAGCTATGTAGCTGTGTTGCTGGGATTCTCTTTTACTTCAACTCATGCAAAATAACCCAAAATTTAATAAATTACTTCTCCCCACAGAAACAAAATCCAGAGTAGGAACAGAGTTAGTGTCAGACATCAGAGGAATTTATTAACTTCTCCCTGTTTAAATTCCTGAGTCACTGAAGCTTCTAGACCAGAAACACTCATTACCTGTAAGAAATTTAAGGAATGATCTTTTCCTTGATAAATACATCTTGCTGGGAAAAAGGGGCCTATTTCTCCATGTCTTTTGCCTCCCTTGGAATAAGGAAGCATTCAGTGTGAGTTATTACTGCCCTACATCAGAAAAAGGTTCCCTGGTTGCAGTCTTGGCTAAAAGATGCTGCTTCTAGAAAGAAATAATTAGGGATTAACGAGACACCTCAACTTTATCAGCCTGGCCACAGATCAATTGCTGCTTCTCTTTTGCTATTCTAACTCACAACAGTCACAACTCCACAGCTCTGTTTCTGCATGTGGGAGCTCTGAAGACGGGCTGCACCTGTGGTGCCAGCTGAAGGTGCTGTAGGAGGCATTAAACACTCTTTGCTGAAACAACAGCCTTGTTAACACTGTAGAGGAAACCAGCTCAGGATACCTGTCCTTGGGTAGGATCTCCCTGCAGAAGGATTTGCTTGTGCTCTGTCTGACCAGGGTGTAACTTTTGTCAAGGTATGAACTGATGCTTTCTCTTGAGGTGGTTCCCAGGACTGCTTAAAATTTGCAGAGCACAGCCCTGCTTAGAGGAGAAGAGAGGTACAGTCTGTCACCCTGAATACGGATCAGACAGTGAGGAGACAGGAGTTTCCTTGGTGAGTCTGCCTTTGACTCGATATTCGCTTGCCCGATCTGGTTAGGTAAAAGTTGTGCAAAAGGGATGCAGTTCCTGTGGAAAACCTGGTTTGGTTGTATTTTGTATTCCCCCGGAACATTGGGATGCTGTGGGTAACCTGCATGTGGCACATCCAGAGCCAAGGCACTGGAGGTTACTCTGCTTGGTAACCACTTTGTAGCCAGAGAATTAGTTGTCAGACCCCCTGCACTGCTGTTTCACCTGAGTTTTCTTCTCCCTGTGATGGCACTAACCTAGTGCTCCTCACAGAGTGTTTCATGACCATGTGGAGAGACCACTGAGGCTGTTTAAGTGATGCCTTATGGAAGGACAACCTCTTAATAATTCTCACTCTACTGCTCGAGAGCTGCAGAGTTAAACTTTAAAGGCTCTAATTAGTCCGCTGGGGACGTGCTGATTATAGCTCAGTCGACTGGGAATTTTCACACAGGGATCTTTACTTCTGGATTTAAATGTAGGTTTCTTTAATTTAGATTTTGCAGAAAACAGCCACATTGCTACGAGCATAATTGAAGGTAGATGAGCATTTATGATGCCAGCTCACAGCTGTTCTTAACTCCAATACTCAGTGCTCACTCCTGAGCAACACTTTAAATGCCAAAACTATTCAATTAGAAGCACAAAACACTCGCTAAAGTTATTGCCATTAAAATCAGGCCTGAGCCGAATTACCTACAGCACCCATGTCACAGCAGACTGTGATTTATTAACCAGATCAGTGTGTGTTTGATGGCAGTTCTGGATGTGCGTCGCATTGCAAATGTATTTCACAAACCGCTGAAATTAATGCGACATTAATTACTGATGAGACGAAGGCTCTAGCATATGCTGCTATTAATTGCCTCCATTATCACAAAATAAACATCCTTTTATAAAAACAAACGATAGTCTTGATTTTTGATATCCTCCTCCGCAGCTGCTGCTACTTCTGTTTTAGCACTTCTGTGTTAAGGGGCCACCTGTGAAGTATAAAAGGTATTCAGGATGGTTTTATCCTCAGGGAATACAAATAAAAGTCTAAAAGCCCTAAAATATAATGGAATCTTAACCCTTTGAATAATTCACTAGAGATTTTTATCAGGAATTCCAAACCTCAAGTACATTGATGATTGTTAGCAGCGCCTTTGGTGCTACAGAGGCAACAGATACTGTGAAACAGGAGAGCAGTTTACGTACAGCTCTGCTTTGGACTCCTCAAGCCCTGTGGGAGTGCTTGAGAGTCCTGCTTACAACAGATTTACCTAGTTTATAGGCTTCCTAATTTACATCTCTGATCATTTCATATGTATTCTATTAGTTCCAACCCTCTCCCCTCCCACCTGGGCTGACAGGGTCCTCTGAGTTTGGGGTTTAAGGATGAGTGGGTTTTGACAAGAGGAATGCTTAAGTGGTGAGTGTTGTCTGTGGTTTCACAATCCCCCCATTCCACCTCGTGTAACTTTTTGATAACCCAGACATCATCTATGCGAGAAATTCCTTCTCAGAGGAGCTGGAGCAATGTCTTTGTCTCTCCAGCTGCTTGTTATCTCTTTACCTTGTCTTTGGGGATGCTTTCTGCAGGTGAGTTTCCTGCCTTCTTATCTGGCAAAGAGGAAAGCTTGCTAAGCAGTCAGTGTGCAACATTCCAGGCTCATTGGCTGCTCTTCAAACAAAATCCTTCCAGCTCAGCCATCTCTCACAATGATTTTTCTCTTTTAATGTGTTTCATGAAATAGTTAGATGAAGCATCCTGTTATTATTAGTACTGAAATGATCACACTTTAAGATGCTTTGCTCATACACTTGGTGAGGGAAGTGTTTGCTTAAGGTAAGATTGCTGGTTCACAATCTCACAATACTGATGAGGCTGGAAAAGACCTTCAAGATCATCCAGTCCAACCTAAAACCAACCCAGTAACCCTAACATCTGCCATCTAGCTCATCCCACTCAGCACCTCACCCAGCCTGACCTTGAACACCTCCAGGGACGGCGACTCGACCACCTCTGTTCTGTTCAGTGAGCAAGAATTCCCTCTGTGGGAAGCCCCCAAAGGAGTTCTTGTTCCAGTGGGCTATATAAGCACCTGAGAAAGCCCTTTTTTACTAAGCTTTGTATTGCTCTAACGAATGATCCCTGCCTGCCCTGTAAACCTGCATCATCTTAGCCAGCCATTGCCATGGGGAAATGCTTTCATCAGAGAGAACAGGCTGGCTTGTAGAGCACCAGGTTCTTTTGAAAAGTGCCTCATTATAAATCAAACTGCAAGCTTACAGTGACTGGGGTTCAGATTTATTGTCTTTCAGTTTAGATTTTCTCAATTCTAATCAGAAAGATTTGCTTGGGGAGAGGATGAGTCTTTCTGTAATGTTCATCTCTGCAGACTGAATCGGGGTTGTGCAGTTTTGATGTGTTCTTTGTGCTCTGCACTTTATCATCTGTTCAAGATCCAGCTGGACTGAGCCTGCTTGTGAGGCACTGTAGTATTATTATTAACCCCTCTCCACAAGGGTCTGATATCACCACAGAAAATCTTTGGTTGGAAGAGACCTTCAGCCCAGCTTTCCCTGCTCGCCCTTAACCCTTATCCCTCAGCACTACATCTGTCTGCCCTTTAAATCCCTACGGGGATGCTGACTCCACCTGCCCTGGGCAGCCTGCTCCAATGCCTGATAACCCTTTAGTTGAAGCAACTCTTCCTAACATCCAGTCTAAACATCTCCTGGTGCAGCTTACAGCCATTTCCTCTGGTCCTATTGCTTGGCNGCAGTGCCTGTGCTGCTTGACTTTGAATGGGGCTTGCAACTGTTTTGTGTGTTAGCCTTTATGTTTATGTATTGACCTTTGGCAGCTTTGTTTGGTTAAGTGGATAGACTCTCTTACTCCAGAAAATAAGTGCAATCAAACATTTTGATAAACAATAGGGCTAAAATTGATTACTATTTCTAAAAAACACCCCTAACCCAGCTATCATCATACAGTCCAATGTTCCTCCCTTAACTTTTTACTCCCCTCTATCCCTCTGTGTGTGCTTTGCTAAGAGAGGGAACAGATAAGCCTGGATCTTCTCATCTGAGAATACCTGGGTGCTGTTCCCTCATTTCACTTTCACTCTTGTGTGCCAGATCACAGAGTCATAGAATCGTTAGGGATTGGAAGGGACCTCCAAAGATCATGCAGTCCAACCCCCCTGCCACAGCAGGATC
>VZRI01000450.1:159833-173472 GCA_013397515.1 Upupa epops
CTGAAATGTCTGCAGAGAAGGAGACTCCACAGCCCCCCTGGGCAGCCTGGTCCAGTGCTCTGGGACCCTCCCTGGGAAGAAGGTCCTTCTAATATTGATAGGGAACCTCCTCTGTTCCAGCTGGAACCCAGTGCCCCTTGTCCTGCCACCAGATGACCTAGTTATTTTAATTAAGCTGCTAAAAGAGGTCATTCAGTGAACATGGACATTTGGAGGACTTAACATAAAATCATAGAATCATCAGGGATCAGAAGGGACCTGAAAAGATCATCCAGTCCAATCCCCCTGCCACAGCAGGATCACCCAGACCAGGTCCAGGCAGTTTTCAAACGTCTCCAGAAAAGGAGACTCCAAAACCCCCCAGGCGGCCCCCTCCAGGGCCCCACCATCCCTGGTTAGAAGTTACAGAATCAGTCAGGGTTGGAAAGGACCCCAGGATCATCCAGTTCCAACCCCTCTGCCATGGGCAGGGACACCCCACCCTAGAGCAGGCTGGCCAGAGCCTCATCCAGCCTGGCCTTAAACACCTCCAGGGACGGGGCCCCAACCACCTCCCTGGGCACAGCTAGGGTTGTGCTCTGGTTCTCCCACATTCTTGAGACCCACCAAGGAAGGAGACTGTCCAAAACAAGGGCTCATCCAGGAGCTGAACCCAGGACCTCTTGCACTCAGAGTGAGAATCATACCCCTAGACCAACAAGCCTGGAAGGACAAAAGAACCTGTTAGCAGAAGAATGTGGGCATTTAAGGTGTTAAACTGGCTGATTTTAATGAGTTAGGCAACTTGGTAATTTCAGCTACTTTCTCTCTTTCAGCTATTTAGATCTTTGCCTAAAGAGATCTCTTGGACTGTACAAAAAAGAATATGATTAGGAGAACATCATTAGGCAAAGTCACTTGAAAATTAAATGTTTCTCTCTTTAATGAGAGCTAGAGAATTTTTCCTGCCTGGGAGAATGGTTCTGACCTCTCTTTTTTTTACTCACAGCTCCCTTGTTTAATACTCTGTTTTATTTTCTTTCAAATACTACTGCCCAAACTGCGGTGTTTGTGGTGAAATCATGAGCTAAGGGGTTTGAATTACGCTTTGTATGGAAGAGTAAACTAAACAAGCAGAGGTTATTTGTAAACCAACTGTTAATCTATTGGTAGTTAATTAATTGCCAGTAATTTGGAGCCAAAATCTATGTGTCATCAATATATATATACATTTAATATGCTTATGCTTTTTAATCTTAATATTAATATCAATTAAAAAATAGAAAACCTGGTACAGATGTGTGGAGACTGCTGCTATCCGTGAGTGCCTACGATTATGCATGGGAAGACTGAGAATTTCTCAGGTTCGTTCAGTTCAGCATTGTTTCAAATGAACTTCCTCTTAAAAAGATTTGCTAAGCTTTGTGTACAGGCAACGAATGTGTTATTATGGAGACATCCAAAAGGAGATGAGACAAGAGCTTCAAAATACACCCAGAGATAAATTATGCATCAGCTGGTAGATGCAGCTGATGAAATGCTGTCTTTATCTTTGTCTGAAATTGAATGAGGGACAACAAGGGGCAGGGGAGAGTCTGGCATCTGGGCAAGGACAAGCCCAGGGACCAGGAGAGGGTGGGGACTGAAGTGTTGGAGAGCAATGGAGAAGGAAGGGACGTGGGTACCTAGTGGACAGTACGATGACAATGAGCCAGCAGTGTGCTCTTGTGGCCAAGAGGGCCNAGAGAAAGGGACCTGGGTACCTAGTGGACAGTACGATGACAATGAGCCAGCAGTGTGCTCTTGTGGCCAAGAGGGCCAACAGCATCCTGGGGGGATCAGAAGGAGGTGGTTAGCAGATCAAGAGAGGTTCTTCTCCCCTCTACTCTGCACTAGTGAGATGACACCTGGAGTACTGTGTCCAGTTGTGGGCCCCTCAGTTCAAGAAGGACAGACTGCTGTTGTACTTTTGGATCCTCATGACACACGCTCATACCCTGGTTACCATTAGGAAGTCAGTGGTTACCCCTTAGAGCTGAGCTAAGATTAAGGAGAAGCAGTACTAGGTGACACTCAAAGATCCCTTCCAACCCCTACTCTTCTGTAGTTCTGTGACTCTGTCCTGTTCTGTTCAAGGTTTAAAACTAAAACCAGCTCATGACAGAAGACATCATTATCCAGGCAAAGAGAACTTGCAATAGGTTTCAAAATATATGCTGTGTACAAATAGAGTCTGATACTTTAGACACTCAGTTTCCAAAGTGCAGTCATCCTTTTCTAGATGCCATAGCTGGATGTGTACATGGTGTGGGCAATGGGCATGGGGGTGGAAGAGCGCAGCTTTCATCCTAAAGAACACACAGTTCTCAGCAACTTGAGGAAAACATGGGGTTTCCACGCTGAGCTACGTGGAAAACCTTTTTGTATACCCCTTCCACTGAAAGAGAAACTGAAGGTTCACAAAATGTTATTAACTCAGCACTGAACTTGATCTCTTTAAATGCAATCGGGTGGCGTGTCAGTTGACCAGCATTTCCACTTTGCAGTTGCTTTCTATTTCCCTAGCTATGCTAAGCCTCCATTAATGTTCTCTGCAGCATTTTTCTGATGTCCTAAATGAAGTCAAGCATTAAAATCCTCCTTGCAACTGACCTTTTCTTTTTTGCCATGGCAACGGGATTGAGTTGCTAGATGAGGAAATGGTAGCAAACTTGAAAGAGCGCAGGAAGATGCTTAGCACTCGGGCAGTAATCATTAACTTCAACACTTCATAGCATTAATGTGTTCCTGCATCATTTCAATCGAGTATACAGGTTACATTCGTGTGTATTGTATGTAAGATCCAATTCTTCTTTCAAACACTGCAGTGTAGGTACCACTGCGGGGGAAAAAAGCCCATTGGGCAGATTGTTTTTGAAGAGAAGATTGTAATGCCCCTACTAATGCGGAATATATTAGACCCCAGTGCAATCTTTTTGATGGCTTTATTGCTGGCAGTGGCATCCTTGCATTTCCCAGTACCTTCTGCTTTGCAATAGGTTGGTTCTTCATGTGTCTTGGTGACTTCAATAAAAACTAATCACAGCATCTTTGAAAGAAGAGGTAGGATGCTTACTCTCCAATTCATGGAGCCTTAGGAACTTAGTCTGAGACCACTCGTGACAAAACTGTAGAAGTTCTGGTTTTATTATGTTTTTATTTTGGTTTTATTTTGTTTTGTTTTATTTTTGTTTTATTTTATTACATTTTATGTTGTTTTTATTATGGAACATAAGTTTAGGATGCTTCAGGTTTTGAGCAGAGCATCACCGAGGAGCTGGTCCCTTTGGATCACAGCAAATAACTCATTAAATAAGTTCAGTGAGTTTGTTTGGAACCCAGAGGTTTGTAACATGTTGTGCTCAGTAGGGGTTTAAGGAAGCTATAAAGAATAGATAGGCATGTTTAGGAGGATGACAGAGATCTCTAATGCTATCCATTATTTACCCCGTTTTCAATCTTACGATGGGCAAATGCACATTGTTGTTGCTACAGTGTCAAAGGGCACTTGGATGGCAGTCACCTCATTGTTATCCTGTTGATAGCTCTAAACCATAATATCACCTCCTGCAAGCTATCTGTCAGTCTTATGACCTGAATATGAGGAGAGTTTGATTAGTCTGTCATTATCTTTACTTGATGGCTTAAATGATAGTAATTTATTAGATTAAAGCTGTGTCATTCATTGTCGATTCGCAGTGTGACTAGCTCAGCATTATGTTTATTTTAATTAACTAGTTTAATATATGGTGATGGAAGAAGCAGGCCTGGAATATTTCAGTAATATATGATCCCTAGAGAAGTTTTTTCAGACCCCAGTGTGACAGTGAAAGTAATTATCAACGTTTCTTGAGTGTTATCAAAGGTAAAAGTAGAACACAAGTTTTAGCTGAATGTGTTGGGTATGAACAACATTTTCCTTTTAAATGGGGTGCCCTGATGGTTGCCAGCGTGTGTGTGTTTTGATAAACTTCTCCATCGCTTCACTACTCATGTTCTTGGAGCTTTGGAGGGAGCCCGGATCAGAAACACTAGCATTTCTTGATAAGGGTGTCATCTTCCAGGGCTTCTAGTGAAAACAGCCTGTGGATTCACACTGGCCAGCTTATTGCCATGATGTAGGAAACCAGAGTATCCTGCAGGTGTTGTTTGTGCCATTCAGAAGGGTAAAATTGCACAGGATAGATTTGCTGGAAATACAAGTGAGTGAACGTGGGCTGAGTGTGTGCTGTACTGTGTGTCTGAGCAATTGTACGGGGTTGTGATGGCCCCATGGCTTTGGTACTCCTACCCTTGGCCACTGCAAGGCTCTCGAGGCAGTACCTGCAGCAATAACCAGACCTTGGCTCTCACTGGATTTTTAAGATGTGATTTTGTAGCATCAGCTGTTAGGAATGGTTTCGTATGAATCATGTCACATATACAAAACTACATGAAATGTCCTCATTTCAGGAGTTTGACTGAGGAAGTGGAGAGAGAAAATTCAGCCCTGCGCATGGTACCTTTCTAGAAAAGTCTGTGGTGCAGTTCCTCAGGGTCATACCAGAGAAGGTCACAGCTATTTGCCATCGTTGACAGTGTTTTCATGCACCTTGTTATAAACTTTTGAGGAGTAGAGTTCACTGCAAGAGCTGCCTGTTTACTTACAAAACCATGCAACACCTCTAAATGACCCAAATCCCAGGCTACCCTGGCTAATTTATTCTGGGAGGGGTGGTTTTTATCAGCAGCTAAAGAGATGTCTCTGTTCATACTGGTGCTGAGTTATACAAGTTACTTTTAAATGAGCTAATTCAGCTGTAGGAAGAAGGGTAATTTAATGGATGGTGAACTGTGAACTCCACACTTCTGTAATTAGACTGCTACCAATGACTGAACAAGCTCAAGGAACTGTACAAAACATGACATTCTACATTATAATGAGTAATGAATGCCTCACACAGCACAGATCTCTGGACTTCGGGTGAAGCTCGTTTTCCCCTAGCACACCATGATAAACAACTCCACAGAAGTTTTAAATGTCTTCTTTCTTTGATGCTTTCTCAGTTCATTTTTCCACGGATGTGTGACTTTGGGATTGAACTCTCCTTGTAGGTGAATATGCACAGGAAAAGAGGTGTCAGTTCCCAATGTGACACCCTCAAAAAGTATTGAATCACTGAATGATTTCAGCAGAAGTCTGTTCCTCTAGAGAAGAAAGGTGTGCACGCAAGGCTTGTGGCAAAAAGGCAGCCAGGTAGAGAAGAAAGATGGTAAAACCATGCAGGTAGTACGAGATGCCAGACGATCTATTGATGTCGATTCTATACCTCGTGTTGGAAACAGCTTCACTAGAAATGATGTTTTCTTAAACACAAAATATGTCAACCAGAAGGCTTGAGGAAGCCACCTATCATTAATGTCATTGCTTACAGAAAAAGGAGGTGTTTTAGTGACACCTTTGAAGTTGGGGGGTTTTATATCTTATGGATATATTTAGGTCTCTACAGTGTCTATTATTTCATTTCAAAAGCAAAATTTCACCAAATACCACAAGTTTTAGTTTCAAGATTGAATCTTGGCCAGTTACATTTGTACACAAGGGATAGAAGGTCTTTCTCCTCATGAGAAGCTGGTAAATGACAGGATCAAAATGCAAACTGGCGCTGGTATGTGGTGGTGGATGAGGCTATGCTGAGGGTCATTGTGGTCTCAGCTGGCACCACGGGTGGTTTAATTTGGACATCTGGAAAACGTTTTCCACTGAAAATGTGGTAAGGTATAGGAACAGCTTGCCCAGGGAGGTGGTGGAGTTGCTTTCCCAAAAAACATGTAGCACTTGGAAACACGGTTTAGTGGGCACGGTGACATCGGGTTGATGGTCAGACTTGATGATCTTGGAGGTCTCTTCCAATCTTAGTGATTCTTAGTGATTGTTATTAGTGAGAAGACACCAACACCAACCTTTCTACAACCTCCTTTCCTTTAGTTGTAAACAGCAGTAAGGTCTCCCCTCAGCCTTGTGCTCTTCAGAATAAACAATCCCATCTCCCTCAGCCGCTCCACACAAGGCTTGTTCTCCAGACCCTTCACCAATCTGGCTGTCTTTCTTTGGACCTGCAGCAGCACCTCAGACTTTCTTGTATTGAAGTGTGGTGTATCGTTAATTATTACATCCAGATACTGGAAGAAATTCACTTTAACTCTCATGACACACAGTTTGAGTATGGGGATGAGGCCAAACTCAAGTACCTAAAACCATTTGAAAAGACACCTCTGTCAAAGAAGGATAAAAAGAAGTCTGAAAAGCTAAATTTGTGGTTGAAATTTCACAGGGGGAAGTGTAGACATGCTATTATGAAGCTACAAGCTGTAGTTACAAACAGCATGGAAGGGGAGTGAGTTTTGTTACTGGCTCCATTTGTGTGGCTTGAAGGGCCAATCCTCCCAGTGTGGGGAGGATATTGGCACTGCAGTGTTAAGAGTTACTATAAATCACTCTGTAAGGAGCATTAAATGAAGTCTGTGATAAGATTCTAAGTAAATCTTTGTGTAATTTTATATACAGATATAAATAAAAATGTATATTGAGACATGCTAAGGCAAAAGAAAAAGCAAGCACAGAAAAGTAGGCAGCACTTGCCTGGCTCTGTGTGATAAGCAGCTTTGGAGTGCGAAGCGATTCCACACTTCTAAATATCTGAAATACATAAATGATCCCTTGAGGTATTCTCCTAAAGATATGAAAGAATATGCTGTTCCTTTTAGGAGGCAAATCCAAAATGTAGAGCTAGGGAGAAGAGAAGGTAACTTCATAAGCTGTGGCTTCCTTTAGTTGAGGTTATATAAGCTTAATGGTCTCTTGGTTTGCTTAGGGTCTTCCAGCCATATCCCCATCAGGGCTAGAATCAGTAATATATTTAGTCATCGGTCCCTTCTAAATATTGATCACAATAATCCATCATTTAGGAGTAGTTAAGATCTACGCTGCTGCTTGAATATCAATCTTTGAGCTTTCTGGTACTTGAAATAGGTAAGCACTGCTTTTTGCAGTGTTTGAGTGTTATTCAAAAAGAAATCCAAAAGATTTTAATCCTTGGAGAGATGGAAGAATAGCAGAGAGGTGAGTGGGAAACACCACCTGAAGTTCTTCATCGGTTTGATTCAGGGTCGAAGTTTCTTTAAGTCAGGCAGTGAAATCTTTTAGCTGTTAGACAAGTAAATCTGAATTTTGCAGAACTTCTTGAGTCAACCAAAACAGTTAAACAGAGCTGCTATAGCTGCCCTACTGTCAAAGCCAACATTTACACAACGTTAACAAAGCCCAGTGCCAGCAGAACTGGTCAGGAGGCGTGCTGGCACATGTGGATGTAACTTCAAACAGAATGAAGGTAATATTCTTCCTCTAACGTCAGCAGTCTGTACATCTGGGGAGTTTCATACCATTTCCAGAGGGTCTGTCTTTATGCTGGAGTTAGTGGTTTAAAACAAACACTTCTCTCCCTTTGGGGTTGCTATTGTGTTTCAGGACCAGTGTTGCAGTAGAGCATCTTCTATCTTGACCTAAATCCCATTACATGAGTGTCATGTTAAAGGTCAGAGTTGAACTTCTACTTGCTGGAGCCTGAAATGACTCTCACTGAAAAAGTTTAGCAAAGCCAAAACAAACCATTTCAGTAAAATGATGAACAGCACAGATCTGGGTTTGCTGTTGATAAGCACAGTCACTGCCATGACGTTAATGCTAGCCAAAAGAAAGCTCTCCAGAGTATTTTCACCAAGTGGTGAAGGCAAAAGGTTCACCAAGAAGGCACCCCTCTCTCGGATGGAGGAAGAGGAGTACAGCTTGTACTGCTCCTGTTTGGCCTTCAGTCCTTCCCCCCCCCACAGGTATTGTGCTTCCTGGCTTTTCGTAGGCTAACTCTACCTCTTAGGTGACAGAATGATTTGATTAGAGAGCGGGGTGACGCAGTCATGTGTGTATAGCACGTACTGCTTTAGGCTCATTAGCACACTGGAGGGTTTGAATGGACTGTTCATTTGCAGCTAGTTAGGCAAAGTTCTTGGGCATCGTGACCTTCAACAATTGCTTGCTCTCTTCACTGGGCCAAAACAGAGACCTCTTATCTTCTTCACAAGACTTATTCCTTCAGTAGTTACTTTTGCCAGCTTAAGGAATCTCTGTCTCTAGAGATAACGTTTCTCTTATGCTTGTAAACACCTTTTGTGTAGAATCCTGAGAGGCCAACGAAAGAAAACAGAGTGCTTTTTCATGCTCACTTTCTGGAGTATCTCGATGAAGAGAAGATTTGCTATGTTTGCCTGCAAAAGCAAGTTTAATAGTGTGTTTGGATGAAATAAGTTGTTCATCCTAGAAGAGGTTTTGTTCTGGCTCCTCTCTCTGCCCTGTGTGGTGCACGTATGTGTTCTGCTGCAAGGTTCAGAATGTTAAGAACTGTAGATGTTAGAATTTTCCTTGTCCTGAATGTGAGATGAAGATGTCTACCAGTGCCCTGTGGAAACTTGAGTGAGGGTAGCAATGCAGAGAAGCAAATTTACTGGTGGCCGTGTAGAAGAATAGACTACTGAATGAGGAAAAAGATGAGGCTAAGTTGTGACAACGTCTGTCCGAGGTAGTTGCATCTCAGACCTTGTCACAACTGGGATCCAATAGACCAATAACTCTGCAAGACTCAGCAAGGTAGCATCATTAAGGCACTGGCCCAGAGCACAGTGCTGCAGTGTTCATATAGGAAGCTATGGGAGGGGGCTTAGTAAAGCTACTACCCTTGTGGGGTACCTGAAACTTTGGTTTCTATAAAAAGCCAAGTCTAATGGATTTAAAATTAAAACACTGATACTTTACTGGACTTGAAACTATTTCAAAGGACCAGGAAAACTGTGGACAGAAAGAGGAGCCTGCCTGCTGGCTGAATTTCTATGATCTGCTCTTCTCTGTGTGCTGAAGTATCGTGTAATATCCTACCTGAGCTGTGGGGATAGACTTCCATCTGAATTGGTGCAGATGGAGAACTGTGGTGGTAGACTTCCACGTGAGTTAGTGCAGATGGATCACTCTCCAACACCAATATCTTTCAATTTATGACCTTACAGACTAGTATTTTGATCACAGTCTTAGGATCCCTTGGTATCTCTGATGCAAATGAGCTTGATCTGATTTCAGTTGCTTGGAAATGGACTGAATGGCAAATGTCTCTGAGTTTGTGTTCTGAAGGTTGCACCAAACCAGCAAACAGTTATGACTGGAAATACGAGCGGTAGTCGGTACGTGCTCACCTTACTAATGCTCAAAACTCTACTGCAGAATGGGAGGATGTGAATGATGCTGATCAGAGAGTGACTCTGGGGGCACTCAACTGCTACCATCAATAATAATGTTATAACAAATGGAACAAAGAGGAAAGTAATGTTGTGAATAGAAATCTGAAATTGCAGGCAATTGGTGAGGGAAGAATGGAAAGTGGCATTTATCGCCAGAGAATCAAGAAAATTAAGAGGATTATGTGTACAAAGGACACGATAATCCCTGGCAACTTTATCAGTGTGCTCCTGGATGGCGACAGTGGAAGTTATCTTGCAAATGCAGGAAAGGCAAGTTCACTAAATATTAGCATTTCATGAAGAGGTGAGGGGAACTACATGATGTAATGTGTTTTTCTTTCCAAGAATAATTAAAGGCATTAAGTAACAGCTGCATGTTCTGAAACTTGACATTAGGAAGAGGTTTTTCACTGACAGAGTGATCTGGGTTTGGAATGGGCTGCCCACGGAGGTGGTCGAGTCGCCGTCCCTGGAGGCGTTCAAGGTTAGTCTGGGTGAAGTGCTGAGTGGCATAAGCTAGATGGCAGATGTTAGGGTTACTGGGTTGGATTTAGGTTGGACTGGATGATCTTGAAGGTCTTTTCCAGCCTCACCATTACTGTGATGCTGTGAAATCAGTTGGTCCCAATAATTTCCTTACTACAACCTAGCAAAACTGTGCTCTCTGGCCGTTTGCCCATTAAGCCCTTTTCTCTAGTCACTTGGCACTTTTCCATCGTTTCATGAACTGTTGTAGGTACAGAGTAGCAACTCAGCAGATCTCTAGACACAATCCATGTGAATCTCCTATGAGTGATGCAACGTTATTCTCTCCTCTGTTTAGCACATCGCACACCGAGCTGTAAAATGCACCTTTCTCTTCAGCCGTTACCCTTGCTCTGAGGTGTAGAACTGTCTGCTAGTCGTTTTGTGCTCCAGAGACAGAAAAATGTTAAACTGCTTTTTTTTTTCAGTTTAAATTCACTCTGTTTAGTTGCATTACTATTTTTGATAAGAGTAACGTCTGAGAATCAAGAGAGGCAACGTAGTTATGACCTTCTTGGCTTTCTGGGTTAATAATCCTGCTCGTCTATAAGTTATATAAGTTATATAAGTTGCAAGTTTATATAAGTTTTTCTTAGTCTATTCGTGTCACAAGATACAAGAACAGAGAGTTAGGTGTCAGTATTGCTGCTGCTATGGCAGTTATCCTTTGTACTCTTTCTATATACATTTAAGTGTTATTATTTATTAAACATTATTATTCCCTTCTCCCTAGCCTGTTACTGATAGTGTGTTACTACATGGTGACACCTACTACCTGTGTACTCACTGTAGTTAGGCTTCAGGCACATACTTGTCTACCATGCCACCTGTTTGAGACCCTTCTTGGCAACTATCAACTCTTTGAAACTTCTCATTAGATAATATGATTGAATTTGTTCAAGCAGCCTGTTAAGTGGAGCATATCATCTCATATCATCATCTCATATCATCATCTCATCTCATATCATCATCTCATATCATCATCTCATATCATCATCTCATCTCATATCATCATCTCATCTCATAACTCATCAACCTTTCAATATCAGAAGGAGCACCACTTAGTTGCTAGAACCTGGAGCATTTTACAATGCTTCGAAGAAACTACGTTTGCTCTTTACCAACAGCCTGAAAGAGTTCCTAACCCAAGTGTCTTTGGATGTTGTAAACAGCAGAGAGCGAAGTTACTAGGTAGGTTAGAAGTGAAAAGCAAAGCAATCCCTCGTACTCCTCACAGTCGAGCTGCAAAGCTGCTAGGGGATTGCAGCAAGCCTGTTTGTGCAGTTCCTGTGCAGCTGTGTTTCTGTGTGCTGGATTCACTGATGTGTGTGCTCCATAGCTCCTGCTTCATTTTCATATCCCAAATACAAACACATCATTAGAAATATTTCAGAAGGAATGTATTTTTCTTCCTAATTTGATACCTTTGTCTCCATTTTCCTCTGCTGCCCCATATTTTTAGTCCTCAATTTCTCCTCAAGAAAGTTTTAGGCTTAGTTTGAGGTCATCCAGACCTCTGCCTGCTCTCTCTACTGTTTAAATATCCATGTACCTTGTATATGATCTCTCTCCTGATGATGTGATACACCAGAATCAGATGTTGACCTGTGTAATACATGCCTGACCTCCACACCTATTCCTGTAGTCAGGAACAGATCTTTTTAGGACCACGCTGTGAAATAGGAAATCATAATCACACATTTGAAATGAATGTCTGACCAGTGCTGAGTTTAGCTATAGCAGTCATAATTTTAAAGGACAAGAGGAAGGGAAATTATCAACAACCTCTGTCTTAGAGCCTTTATTTGCTTCTGTAGTTATCAATACTATGGAGGGTGGGTGAGTTTTTCATGGGGTTTAGTGACTAGCTGTTCTCTCACCATTTACTCTGGTTTAGGGGATGATACTGTGCCAGAACCAGTTGCATACCGAAGAGAAAAAGCAATTACAAAGTGTAACAGCACACCAGCAGTGCTAGAGCTAACTCAGTTTGGGAATAATGGAGAGGATGCTTAGTTCCATACTGACAACCCCCAACATATTTACACAGCTATTTCTTTTTCTAGTGTTTTAAATAAAATAATTAGCTTTATCCTATATTTGACTGAAGGGCAAATTAGATGCCATTCATGTTCTGCCTTATTGTGTGATGCTGTGATTGTGTGATGCTATTGTGAAATAGAGATGCTGGAAGATCTCTATTTCCTTTACCCCAGTAATGATGCTGCTCACTAGGTTGTTTTTATGAGCTGATTCTTCCTGCTTGCTCGATAGACAAGTGCCTTTCGTGTCTGCAGCCCTTCCATTTTCATACGGTTTACATCTGCTTCAGGTAAATGTTGGTATGCAGGACGAACTGCCTCCCAACAGTGTGTGTACTTACGCTTTCATGCTGGCTCCTTGGGGGTGTTGTGACCTCAGTAATACATTCAAATTACACATATAGTCTGGGAAATACCTGTTGTGCTCATCTCTGTCGGGATGACTTTCCCCCCCTCCCCAGCTCTGTTTTGTCCTCCTGTCACATGAACCTATCTCTGCAAATAGTCCTTGCTCTCTTCCTAGAACCTAGACTTGCATTCTCAGTTGGATGCAAGACGAACAGGTTTGAATTGATCCTTTTTAAAGTAGTGTCTGCACGATGGGACTAGGAATTCTGAAAAGGTATAGCAGCAGGATGAGAAAACACGAGAATAACCATAGCTACTGTCTGTTAATGCAAATACCTCTCCGTTGTTTATTCACCTAGTGAATGCTTCCCCCTCTGCAGAACAGAGAATGATTGTTTGCCTTTGTTTTCGCTGCAGATCTGGTGTGCAAATGAGATCTGTCATGCACTCTGTAAAAGTTCTTTGTACATGGTACTCACTGTTGCAGAAAGCTTGTTAGCAGGAAGGGCAAAAGAAACGCGCTCAGTAGAATACCAAGCGTGCTTTAAATCGCAAGTGTGGAGTGAGTAGTACTAGGAAAAACAGTTTTATCCCTGCTGTAAGCTTTATTTTAACTAGCCAGTGTCTTCGATGCATAGCAGAAATGCCACGGTCCTTATAGTCTAGAGATGGTGTGAGAGAGATGTGTCATTGTCCACTTGGTATCACAGCTGCCTGCAAGGTTCACTAGCAGGATTTAGATTCAGACAGCTCTAGGTTAGACTATTTCCTATCCCTGCACTGGCAGCATCATGAACAGAGTTTGTTTTCCTAAATCAAGCATGTTATTTGGTAATACTGAGCACATTAACTGTGTTTCAGCTGTGTGTTAAGAAGGGTAGTTGACATTTACTTGGTTATAGTTTTTTCTATTTGAGAGTGAAGGAACAGCTTAAAGCTCTTAGACCACCTATGGTGCTAAGAAGATTGTTCCAAGTTTCTCTTATGGTGGGGGTTTCTGCATTCTCTGTTTGGTAGACATGGATATTTAAACACAATCTCTACTATGTGAGAAGATGGTGAAGTTACGGATAATCAGTGACCTGTCATCTTCTCTCTATTGGATTGAAATTGTGAAAGGTCTTGCCAGCAGGTAGAAGGTTATCAGAGTACTGTCAGTAGGGACTCCAAGTGACTGATTATAGAATCATTAGGGACTGGAAGAGACCTCAAAAGATCATCCAGTCCAATCCCCCTGCCACAGCAGGATCACCCAGACCCAGTGGCACAGGAACACAACCAGGTGGGTCTGGAATGTCTGGGCAGCCTGGTCCAGTGCTCCGGGACCCTCCCTGGGAAGAAGGTCCTGCTGAGATTGAGAGGAAACCTCCTCTGTTCCAGCTGGC
>VZRI01000450.1:173870-212862 GCA_013397515.1 Upupa epops
GTTTCTCTCTGCCCAGTTCTCTAGCCTCTCATCCAAGTCATTAATGAATAGATTGAATAGGACTGGTCCCAGTAGTCATCCTTGGCGGACTCCATGAGATACAGACCTCCAGCTAGACTCTATCCCATTGTCCAGCACTCTCTGGCTTCTATCCTGCAGTCAGTTCATGATCAACCTCACTAGCCAGTCATGCAGTCCACACTGCCTCACTTTGGCTGCGAGGATGCTATGTGAGACTGCAGTCAGGATAGACCACATCGACCCCTCTGCCATCATCTCTCCACCTGAGAAACCAAAGGAGACTTTCTGACTGCATCTTCCACAGGCTTTCCCCTGCTGCCTAAGGCTGCCTCTGCCTTGCTTGGTTTTTAGCTATTCATTTATTACTTAATTCCATCAAGGTGCTGATAGCTGTGTGGATGGTTGAACTTGTGCTGATGAACACACAGTGCTGTGCATCATTACTTGCACTTGAACCTTAAATGTCTAACAGATTCACTCAGTTTAATTCAAATTGGTCAGAGAGTGGGATCCAGGTCAGTGTGCTCTCCCATCCGTTTTTGGTGTCCTCATTGGTCTCACTCGTGTGTCTATAATTCAGCTGCTGGCACCCTCAGTGAACTCGAAACACCTGCACCTCCCTCCTGTTCTTGCAGTTATATTGAGGCATCTCTGGTAAAGAGCTTAATCTATAAAGGATGGTGCTGTAGGGTGAATGGGCTGCAAAGGAACAGCTGTACCCTTCTCCTTCTTCAAAGGTCCCTTCACAGTGGTGCTTCCAGCACGGCATCCCTATACAGTGCACAGAGGCAAGTCCAGCTTTGCCTGAAAAGGCTAGAGTTTATCCTTCCCTTTTTGGAGAGGCACTACAATGACAGCAATACCTGTTCGTACAGATGCATGTATTTTTGAAACACTAGGTGTGCTTCATGCGCTTCATGTCAGGCTGTGTGGCTGTGTCATCAGACCCACATTTATATCACAGAACCATTAAGTTTGTAAGAGATCTTCAAGGTCATCAACCCAGTGTCGCCACGGCCACTAAACCTTATAGCCAACCTCACTAAAGTGTCTCCAACGAGAAATGTCTGTGATCCTGTGACAAGCCTCCTCAATGCTCTGGATCCCTGCTCTGACAAGGTCTGGCGTTTGCTTGCTTGCAGATCCCCACATCCTGTGTAAAATTATGCCCCCACCGCTTGCTAATGTGGACTGGAGGAGGGGACCCAGAGGACCAAACCTAGTGCCAAGGTCCTGGTATCTCCTTTATGCGTTTCACTTGTTTCGTGTTGCCTTGTTCCTGTCTGAGTTCATTGTGCTGAAACCCCTTCAGCAGTTGGAGCGTGTTAGGTCTGCTGTTGGAAACAGGGTGACTTTCACAGTGTCACAGCACCACAGTACTGATGAGGCTGGAAAAGACCTTCAAGATCATCCAAAACCAACCCAGTAACCCTAACATCTGCCATCTAGCTCATGCCACTCAGCACCTCATCCAGCCTGACCCTGAACACCTCCAGGGACAGTGACTGATGCCACCACATGTTGTTTGTTGTCCTTTTAGCCTGTGTAACTAAAACCACTGTTACTGGTCCTAAAACTGTCGGTTCTTTGTGCTGTTGCACCGATAACTTAAATATTTGTATTTCCTTATGCATTAAACATTCTAAACAGTCCTTCAAAAAGCCCTTCCTATTAGCTTGCATTTATGCTCCTAAATTTTTAAGAGGAGAAATAAAACCCAAAGAAAAAGATTATTTATTAATAAGAAAGTTATTAAAAAGCCGACTTCATTAGCTCTCCTTTCAGGACTTCTTGCTGTGTGTTGTCTTGTGTATTTTAGCAGCTTTCCAGAAGTTAGAACTGACTCTCCCTGTGTGAGAGTATTAAAGAATTTTAATGGCCTGGATAATTTTCAGAAGAAAATCAATTAAAGAAACCATTTTCCTGGTGGCTATCAATCTCATGGCTCTCCAAGCCCAAGCTTGCTTCTTCTTTCCAGCATACTAATGTGCTCCCAATTTACAGGAGAGTAATTGCATTTTCATGCCCATGGCTTTTCATGCATCCCATTTTAGGAAGCTGAGTGACTATTTTTATTGATAAAGCAAGAAGTTAGAAGCATCTCAAAAAATCCTCTTGTTGACCTTTCATTTTCCTCACTTCTCCTAAACTGCCTAACTAAAGAGCTTCCAGAAGTGTATTTTTTTAACAAATTAAGTGCTGTGACATTATTATGCCTTTGAGTTTAGTGGCCCTGAGTTTTAATTAAATGTCAAACAAATACCAGTCCATTCCGCCAACAAAACCAGTGTTCTTTGCAGAAAACCTTGACATGGCACCGCTCTACCTCGCTGGCTTTCCTCTCTGCCTAGCGGGATGCAGTGACAGAACTCCACTGCGTGTGCTAGAATCCAAACAGTTACTGCATTGTGCTCCTGGAGAGCATAACCTTGCTGCCAAGTTTTTTACCCTGCTGTCACTTAGTTAAAACTGGCTGGGTTGGTTTTTTTTCTGAGCTTTTTTCCTTCCTTAGTTTGTTTTTTTAATTATTATTTGTTTTGCTTTGTTTTCCTATCTGGATTTTTTCCCCTTTTGTTTGTCTGTGGGTTTTTTCTGGGGTTTGGAGGTTTTTTTCTGTGTATTTTTTCCCTATTTATTTTTTCCTGCCATCTACTGTCTTAACTCTGCTGTTTTATAGTCCTGCCTCTTTTCAGGGAGATTTTCCCGTGATTTCCCACAAGTCCTGTGAGGAGTGGTTGAGGGAACTGCAGTTGTTTAGCCCAGAAAAGAGGAGGCTGAGGGGTGACCTCCTGTCAGTAATGCTAACTCAGTGCTGAGGAACACGGTTTGGCACCTGGCAGCGCTGTGTCGTAGGTCGAACTTGATGATCTTAAGGGTCTCCTCCAACCAAGGATGTTCTGTGATGCTGTGATGTACACAGCTGGTGCACCCTTGCTGGAGATTACTTCTTGACCTGGAAGAACTTCTGAAAAGAGAGACAGTCAACTCCTAGGCTTGTTAGGTGGGTAGCAGTCAGTGCAGACCCTCTCAAGGAGGAGATCTGAAACAGGTTTGTACTAGTGACTGGAGGAGAGAAGATTTTGTTCAGGAAAACTGGGTTCTCTGTCAAGTAATGAGAAGCTCTCTTGGCATGCACAGTGTTCATCAACACGCACTAGGTCCAGACTCAGGTGCTGACCATGCCTGTCCAGACCTCCACTTCTCTTCCCTTCATGTTAATTTTTATTTTTATTAATTGCTTCATGTATGGAACAATACTGTGGTGCTCTTTCTCATCACCTGAGGACACTGTCTTTTACCTGTCTGGGTTGATAATGTTGCATTAGAATAATGACCTAAATTATTTAAGGTCAGTTATGTCTCACTTGATTAATTGTGCTAATTTCTGGAGATATTTGATTCCTGCATTTCATTGCTTGGCTAATCTGTGCAAAATGAGAGGCAGAGAAGGCAATTTCCCCCAATAATTGTTGAAAGCATATTACAGCTTTCAATTTCTTTGGCATACTGACATTCATTTTAGTGCATTTACTTTCCAATCATGCCAGTCCAATTAAGATTTATATGCTATTTGGTTTGCAGATTGTAAGTATCCCTTCTCGTCTGCACGTCTCCAAGCACATTCAAACACAGGAGCTTCCTTATTCCCCAAGTTTTCACTTAAAGCCCCGCTAATCCAGGTTCTTTGCTATCTAGGGGTTAACTGGGATCCTCCTCTCCACTCATGGGTGTAGAGTACCATAGCCTGCTCAACTCTGGGAATCTTCCCTTAATCCCCTGGGAAGACAATAAAAATGTTGAATGCTAAAAGATTGGCTGCAACAAGTGAATGAATGAAATAAATCCCAACTAAGGGGTAATTGAAAGGAAGAAGAAGGAAGTTTATAGCTGGGGAAGAAGATGGCAGAGCTGCACCTACGGTGACTGGCAAACACACCACTGTGGTCCTTTGGACTGAGTTTCTGCTTCCTTAGGGACGTGCGAGGATTTATGAACTTTCTGAGTCCCTTGGTCAAGGTCAGTTAGCTACGAGTGTAAAATACGATGCTAACATTTGTGACTAAATAGGAGACAACCAGTTCAATGTATTGGCCCTGAGACAAGCCAAAATAAGAAGTGATGGTTAAAAAGAACGCCCAAATGTATTGATGGAGCTGCAGTTTGAATAAGCTCTGACTCATTTAAGGACATTTGCTACAGGAAAGCAATTTCAGCCAAAGCATGTAGCACAAATTTTAAGCAGTTCTTATGTAGCACCCTACTGTCCCAAGCAAACTTTCATCTTGGAGAGAGGCAAAAGATTAGCAAGTTTCATTTTGGATAGATTTATAGCTTTTTTATAGTGCTAGCAATCATAAATTGGGCTGAAATAAGTGGCCAAGGCTTGTCCACACTGATGGTAACACAAGCAGGAGACTGTGCTACTGTATAATAAATAAATAAATAAGGACTACTTGAAAAGGGTATTGAAGAGCCTTTGGGTGTGAGAGTGCCGTTGACTAGTAGTAGCTTGGGCTGTGATCCAGCGTTGCTTGTATTTGACTAGGAAGAGGTCCTCAGTGATGTAACTGTTGGGGTAGGTGTGAGATTAGTGCCTTCTAGGACCTCGTTTGCAGGTCTGAGTGCTGAGCAGAGCTTGGGCCCTGAATTAGAATTCCAGGGATGAGAGCTCTCTCTAGCAATAATTTGCTGTTGATGTCAGAATAATGCCAGGAGCTTTGCAAACTTAACGCTGGGCCAAGTACAGCTTGTCAGAGTGCAAGCACATAATAAACCACGTCGATGTATGCTCAGGAAAGGCTTAAAAAAAGTCCTTTGCCCCTGGAATTGCAAATGGAATGTGACGTGCTCACAGGAATAGGGTGTTTGCTTTCCAGTGCTGGTTCACCGAAGCCCTGAGTGAGATCCTACCGTTACTTTATTCATTTTCAGTCCTGCTGTTGGCTTTCCAGGACCTGCAAATTCACGGCAGGATTTCTCAGGGTTTAGGTTTTTCATAGGTCAAAGTATGCGTGGGCTTTTGGGGCTGTTCTTGCTTCTCTTTGGGGGTAGCCTTGGTGGTTGGTTTAATAGATGGAAAAAGTTTGCAGTAAAACAGATGATTTTAGCTGTGAAAACATTTCATGACTCATAAGCAGCTGACAGCCCACAATGGCTTCTTCAAGCTACTCTCAAATAAGTTATATTGGTCCAAGGGTGGCTTTCCCCTGCTGTTGATGATCCCTTCTGTAACTGTCACAAAGCACTAGATAGTAATCAATAGGATACTAGAAAGTAATCAATAACTTACAAATATCCTTCTGCCTCCGCAGGTGAGCGTGAGGCAAACTGCTTCTGCCAGCACTGTCTGCTTCAGTGGGCTGCAGTGATGGCTTCAGAGAGTATTTCCTCTGAAGGATAAGGGTGGCTCATCTTTTCCCTCTCTGGTGCCGCCTCGTGTTATAGTTCAGGTCTGAAGGGACTCTGGTGCAAAGCTGAGCACGTTAGAATTCTGTACAGTTTTTAGCCATTATTATTTTCAAAAGGCTTTCCCTTTCTTGCTGGTAGAGTTAGGCTGAGGTGAGACCGTGTCGCCTGCCTGATGCAGTCAGAGATGCTTGCATTTCCATTGGAGAAAATCTTTGCACTCCAGCTCCATAGCATTTTTGACTTTCATTTATATTGCTATTACTTGAAAGCAATTCCACTGCTCTCAGCTTTACTGGGGGGAAAAAAAAGGGTGAAAGTAGCAGTTTTGTTGAAATCACATTAAATTAGTATTTATTCTGCAGCACGAGTACTTGGAAGGGTCAGAGGAGTGCTACCTGTGCATTATGCTGACTGGTCCTTGTTACATCTGCAAGACTATGCTGTTGAATAGAGACAGTGATGGTAGCGGCTCTCCTGAGTCTGTGTGAGTCTTGGGTAAATCAGGCTGGATTAGAAGTGATTAAAAAAGTAAGATCTCGGGTGCTCTGGACAAAACTCAAAGGTAGGGAGCTAAACTGACTGAATTCTGTATAAACTCCTGCCTCAGCTGGCTCTGCCTTTATGGCAGGCTTATGTGTGCCTCACTAATGCCAAAGGATCGAGGTAGTGTTTGATTTACACACATTGGAGCTGAAAGAAGAAAAATAGTCTTTGTCTTAAAATGTTAGGTCAAACACTGGGAGATATTTGGAAAGGAATAAAGGAAAGAGTTTGTGTCAGCCTGCAGTCCTGCCGTGTGTTCAGCTAGCTGTGTAGCGCTGGTTTCCTGGAGAAAGGAAATAGGAATGAACAAAGATGGCCAATTATTTGCTGGCAGGATTAATTAAACATTCTAATCTGCACTGGGATCAGAAGAGAGGATAGAGGGGATGTGAAGCTTTATAGAACTCAGAGCAGTTTGGAGTGATTGTTCTGTCTCGTCTGATAATGAAACCCAGATATTAAGAGAGAAACCTAGCAGAGAGTAAAGTTTAAAAAAATAACAAAAGAAAAGTGAGAAAACCAAAAAGTTAATATTTGATTACAGAGAGGCAATTATTTTGGGGGGACTGGTGGACAGTAAACTTAGCATGAGTCAGCACTGTGCCCAGGCGGCCAAGAGGGCTAGTGGCATCCTGGCCTGCATCAGGAATGGTGTGGCCAGCAGGGAGAGGGAGGTTCTCCTCCCCCTGTACTCAGCACTGGTTAGACTGCACCTGGAGTACTGTGTTCAGTTCTGGGCCCCTCAGTTCAGGAAGGATGTTGAGGGGCTGGAACGAGTCCAGAGAAGGGCAACTGGAATGGGAAAGGGGCTGGAAGGTCAGCCCTAGGAGGAGAGGCTGATGGAGCTGGGGCTGTTTAGCCTTTCTTCCCACTCTAACTTCCTCAATCCTTTACACAGCTGCTGTGAGTGCCTGCTGTTTTGGCTGTGGTGGTAAATTTCATCCATTACAAGGTCTGACCCTTTGGGTTGTAGATATTCATTAAGTACAAGCTGAGCGTTTGTTTCAAAGGGTACAACAACCTGGCTTAGAAGAAACTGCCTTTCTCTTTTCCTATGCTTTTATCTTCGTCACTGAGAAGAGAACACTTGAAAAAAGAAGAGATAACATCTGGAAATGGAAATCTGATAATAAAGTAATTAAAAAATAGTAAGAATATACCGAGTTAGATAAAAATCAGTGGGTAGATCTTCAATCGATGTGAGTCACTTCAGAAGAGGATTTTAGTCTCTTGTTCATACATATAACTTGGGGTTTCTTTTGCTTTCACATATCTTTTCCTTATTTAATTACTCTTTACTGGCAGAGCAGCCCACGGGACCACATCTAACTGATATTTTCTTAAACCTTGGCACTCAGCGTTGACCTCTGAGATTTCAGTCACTTAGAGTGAGCAACAGAAAATGAAAAAAGAAACAAAAAAAAAAGCCAGAAAGCCCTGAATTTGTTTCCGGGAGCTGCTGGGATATTATCTGCCAGAGCTTGGTGCAGTGTGAAGTGGCCCAGAGACCACAGGAAGCTGGGATTTCAGACAGAAACACCTGTTCCTTCTGAACGTGAATATTGAGAGGGAGTCCCTTCCAACAAAGTTTTACTGTAATACAGGGCTACCTCAGAATAGAACAGTAGAGAAATACTTCTGATGTTGAGCACCAGTGAGCCTGACCAAGCAAAGTGAGTATCTTGTGCTTTAGCATCTGGTGCTGTTTTCATCCCGTGGTGGTGCAACCAGAAACTCCAGGGGTACCACGAGGAAACAACTTTCTGAGGTTGCTTTGTGACCTAACATTTAAAAGGAAAGCTGCTGTTGTTTCTGCATCTAATTTGTCTCAAGAAACCTCCTGAGCTGTCTGCTTGCAAGACATGCCTTCACATTTTCCTGGGCTCGTCTAGCGCAGTCCCCGGGTTTTCTTAACAATCCCCTTGATTTGTTCCCTGTCACTTGTGCTGACTATTGGATTCAGCTAATAGGGACAAAATCAAATTGTGAAATATCCAAACCCTCTGCAAAATGGATTTATTTTTCTTAATGAGGCTGTAGTGTGTACACAAGGCTTTCTCAGGAAGCAAACACACCATAACTTTAGGCACAATCTTGGACATAAATTGAGGAGGGATGGAGCTTTTGCGTGTAGTTCAGTTGCGATGAGAGCACTGGTGCAGTATCAGACTGGGATCTTTCTCCAGTGGAGCTCAACCAGCCAGTCCTGCAGTTTTCAGCCAGTCCTGCAGTTTTCAGTCCTACCCTTTTGACTTCTGCATTTTCTTTCGCCTTCAGGCGGTTCGCTATCCGTGGGTCCTATCCACGTGGCTCTTTGACTCCTCCTGCCTAGGCACAGTGACACAAAAAGGACCAGCATTATTTTGTGCTCGACCGTTCCCTTCTGTGTTCCTATCGAGAGGGCACAAACCTGCACTTCACTAATTGCAGCTTAATTTTTGAAAACAAAATGCCATTCCCAGGACTTCACATTGTTTTCCCAGACAGACTGACAAAAAGGTGAGGTCAACGAACCAATGCTTTGAAGATTTCAGATTTATTATGTTTGGATAAATACATTTCAGCGGCTCTGGGGAGAGAGTTGCTGTGAGTACTGCTCCAGCAAAGCACGGCAATTGCGTTTGAAACCTGTTCTCAGGGAACACAGTGCTGATAACTTTCTGTGGGCTCTAACGTGTGGGCATCTCTTTAAACAGACTGCAGATCCTGGGAGCTGCCAAGTGCTTTTTGAGGACAATCTAGGCATATGCCTATGAGATCATTAGTCACACCAAAATTTTCAAGAGAGGAATTCAGTCAGTCCTTGATAATGATGGGTTTTGGCAGTGCAGTGCACTAGCCTCATGCTTCCATGCTCCTGCTGATCATCCAGAGAAGGATGAATATAATTACGTTTTCCTCCTTGAAGCTTTGCTAGAAAAATGTTGCCAAACTGGGTTTCGAAACTTCTAGATGTTTTGAGAGACAAAGGTAGGAGTTTTGGATGACTGCCTACAAATTAACAGCAGAAGTTGCTGGTATGCAAACAAGGGGCATAAATAATGCAAACAAAACTCAATTGGAGTGCCGCAGCTTCGCGTGAGCAGCAGCAGTGCCTCTGCCACTGTAGGTTACTGTGGTTTAGGAAAGTTTCACCTGTAATTTCTCTTTCAAAAATAGAGCCTTGTCTGATAGAAAGATGAAATCAACTCCTAAGGACCATCGGAGATTCTAGACGGTGTGTTGTATCTGGTAGTCACCGGTGCTTTGTCACACAGCACTTAGGTATCACAGAACTGCTCAGTTGTCCTGCGCTCTGAGGAAAACAGAGCAGAGTAATTCTGAGCTCATGTTCAAATCTAGGAGCAAGAAAGCCTTTATTTCTTGTTTTAATTCAAATAATAGCCTAAGGGAAAGTATCTCTTCAATCACCGTTCGTATGTCGAACAAAGTGTTTGCCAGCAGGTTTTGTTGACTATTTACCTGTAGCTAAACTAATATTTAGCACAAAATTCCAAGAACTCATTTTTTGATGGTGGTGACATTAAAGCTCCTCTTTGGTGATGCAGTCTTGCTTACTTGAAGCTCACTTTCTTCTTCGGTGATGCAGTCTTGTGTACTTCAATTCTTCCTCGGATTGTTACGACAGTGCTGTACTGATCATCGCAATTGCTTTCTGTATTTTATTATGTGGTTTTATTTTAAAACCCCATAATTTAGAAATAACAACCCAAATTTATTCTGAGGGAGAAAAGACCCAGGCAAGACATGCTGTGAGGGAAGCAGGCAAGAAGATCAAACACGGGAATGCAAATACATGATGCTTCTGAAGAAATTCATACAGCGAGGCTGGAAGATTCTGGTACTGACCTCAACAAAGTTGGACTGATTTAGGCTGGGGTAATGGTTAATGAATGAGGAGAGAAAGCAAACAAGACAAAAAGAAAGCGTAACATTAGCAATCCAAACTAATTCAGAACGTTTGATTTTAGGCAGTCAATTACAGTTGAAACTGCAGTGTAAAGCCTTAAAGAGGGAAACTTCACCCAATCCAATGAAATAGTGATGCTTCGTTTACCTCCAGATTTTTTTCTGCTGTGTTTTATACATTTCTTTCTACCTTTTCTCAACTGAACCTTTTCTTTATTATCAGAATTAGGAGATTGGAACATGGTATCCCAGTCTCACAGTAATGATGAGGCTGGAAAAGACCTTCAAGATCATCCAGTCCAACCTAAACCTATACCAACGGTCTAGTGACTTTAGAATGGTTTCTAATTTGTGGCAAGGATCGTTTGAAACCCGTTTGTTGTTTTACAACCTGGCACACTTGGTGTTAGGATGTTTCACATCCCTGAACTGGAAAAGAATTTTCAAAAGTGAGGACTGGCAAGCACTCACCTCAGCCCCCAGCACCTCTGTGATTACTGGCTCCTCTGAGTTGTGATTACAGTTCCCTGAAATAGCATCCCACTATTTCTGAGTGCTAAATAAAGCTCTAAATATGCCAGTTTTCTCCTTGTGTTGCTTCCCCTCTTCCATAGCCTAATGACTGTGGGGGTTGGCCTTTGTCTTTTCCTTTTGTGGTTTGCTTTTGCATGGCAGCGCGTTCAGCTGCCTGCCACACAGTTGGTTGGGTGAGCCAGCTGTGTCCTATGTGGTTTGCCTCTTGATGTGCTGCTCCCTTTCAGTCCAAAGAGTTCTGCATTTAGACCTTCTCCGTTTACTCAAGAACATCTTATCAGTTAACTTCAAGCAGCTTTTGATAGCAAACACCTCCATGTCTTTCTGCCTTTGTGAAGGTCCAGTGCAGGACTGAGAGCCTGAAGGACTTTTTCTCTTGCAAAACTTGCTGTGTGCAAGCACATGCAGAGCTAAGAATTTCTGTGGGCATGGTAATCCAGTGCATTGTGCACAGCCTGGCTGTGCTGTGATGGCCATGTGAGATCAGGACTTGGCTGTATCAGGATCTTAGCACAACACGAGCAGAAGGCTTTGTCCCACAGGCATGAAGTAGATAAGCTAAGGTAGTGACTTGCTCAAACAGTGTAGTAACAGCAAAGCTATGAAATACTACTTTAATGGGTACCAAAGGATGTTCTGCTGTTGGTTCACTGGGGCTACATATTCCTGTCAGCTACTTGCTTCTGATTCTCAGTTTGGTGGCCCGGATGTCACAAAGCTTGAGAGAGACCTGCCTGGAATGAAACACAGCATCTGCTTAGAGCTACCCAGATTTACTCAATTCATATCAGAGAGAAAGGGAAATGTCCCAGCCAACTGGAACTAGAGGGAGAACTTCAACTGAAAGAATGCCATTATCTAAATTAGAACTCTGTCGAGAATCATAAGACAAAGACTGTCATGGCAAGTGTGACAACCAGAACAGGTCACAGGCTTGGCTACCCGTTTTCACTGTGCCACTGCTTTGATCTCACTGAAATACTTTCTGATTTCATTTTCTTTAAGCCTTCTAAAGTGTCCCAGTTTTACAAAGACAGAGGTAATCGAAAGTTCCTTGCCTTCTCAAACAGGGCAACATCCTTGTGGTGTCATCACAGCATTCTGGGAAAAATAACATACCGAGCACTGATTTTCTAAGGGAGAATTTTCTTGTAGATGCATCTAGAAAAGTGTCAGTGCTGCCTTCCCA
Organism: Upupa epops; assembly: GCA_013397515.1. NCBI lineage: Eukaryota > Metazoa > Chordata > Aves > Bucerotiformes > Upupidae > Upupa > Upupa epops. The sequence continues at coordinate 185,476 of VZRI01000450.1, forward strand.
GTAAAACAGGCTACGCTGCTGATGCAGCCATCGCTCCAGGCTATGTTTTGTGCATGTTTATATTCCTATGCTGAGGATGATTCTTCTCCTCTAAGACACATGTTTAAAAATCTCTGTCTTGCTTGTAGTTTTAAAATGTGTGGGTGTAAACTACGAAGGGAGAAGAGCTGTTCAGTGACGAGCACAAAGGTTTGGGGAATCTCACGGAGATTCATCTTTCTGTGCTGTTTCCCTCCCTTTAGAATGGCTGTAAAGATAATTATCTCTGCAACACACTGTGAGAAAATATTATTATTAAAACACTGTATGGGAACCAGTTCATCTAATTAAATTCCAGGTATTTTATGAGCAGAAGTCATTCAATATTTCATTAAGAGAAATTTATGTGAAATTCTGAATGTATTCTGAAAGGATCAGAACTCTGTTCAGGTAGAACATCGTATTGATTTTCTTCACTCCCTATCTTAAGGATGGTAGAGAGGTGATTATAACAGGATTAGCAATCTGTCTGCATCTGTTGAATAAATACTGCTCTGCCTTTCTCTTACAGCAGTCAGTGCATAGTGCATCGTATCTCAGCCTGGGGGGATAGCAGCATTTCATTACCCAAATAGCGCCTACAGGAGAGCTGGAGAGGGAGTATTTGCAAGCACATCAAGTGGCAGGATGGGGTGAACAGTTTCAACCTTAAAGAGAGTAGATTTAGATTAGGTTTTAGGAAGAAATTGCTCACTGTGGAGGGGCTGAGGCACCAGAACACATTTCCCACAGAAGCTGTGGATGCTTCCTCCTAGAACTGTTCAAGGCCAGGTTGGTCACTCAAAGAGGCTTTGAGTGACCAGGTCTAGTGGGCAATGTCTCTGCTCATGGCAGGGCGGTTGGAACTAAATGATCTTTAATGTCCTTTCCAACCTAAATGATTTTATTATTCTATGACTGTTTCTTTGGTTTTGCTGTAGAATGGAATTTCAGCATTGTCTGTCTGTCCATCTATCTATCTATCTATCTATCTATCTATCTATCTATCTATCTATCTATCTATCTATGTGTTCTACAGCATCAGATGCACTATCTTATCTAATATCAGACTTCTTGTTTTAACTCAGGTGAACAGAGGGTTTTATACCACAAATTGACAACACCAGCCCTGTTTGTGTGCAAATATTGATCACGGATCGAGTTCCCTAAAGATCTTGTGTGTTGTTGTTGGCTCTGAGGGCCTGTTCACCCAATGATAACCAACACATTATTTGTCCCCATTTTTGATATACTAGTATGCTCGATTTCACGTGTGACTGTGTGTGTTTGCACATGTGTGCATGTCGAAGAGAACATCTGTGTTAAAACAATGAGGCAAATATACATCAGCTCCCATCAGCTGAGCAGGTCCTCAGCCAACACATCTGCGTGGATGTGTACACACTTTAGCCCAGCAGAGCTATTGCTTATTGTGACTTTTCAAAGGAAGGAAGATACTGATAGGGTGATTTGGATTTCGTATTACAATTTTTATAGGCTCAGATTTCATTTTAAGTTGTGTATTCGTAATCTGGTTTTCATTTTTTAATGACAAGGTAACCAAGTACTTAAACCATCACTTTTAACATCTTGTGGCAGAAATGTGGATCTGCATAAATAAGAGAGCTGGAAAAATAATGCCAATATTGCAAAATAAGAACTTTGTTTAGGTGCTGAGAAACTGTTCTCCTTCCCAAAACAGGATCACAGTACTGATGAGGCTGGAAAAGACCTTAAAGATCATCCGGTCCAACCTAAAACCAACCAAGCAAACCTAAACATCTGCATCTAGCTCATGCCACTCAGCACTTCATCTTAAAGTAAATCAAAAGGATTCTTTCCCTGTTAGTGACTTGTTTATCATATTGCTAGGATAACGTTTGTGTCATTACAAACTGCCTGGGACACAGCCCTCCCTGCAGTCGTAGGCTTCCTCTTTTCGTCTGTTTCGTAACTCATTGTTCCAGGCATCTGAGGCCAAGTGGCAGAACAAAGCTACCTGGATAGTGATTTCATAAAAGGGTGGTGACCCTGCACAGAAAACAAACGTCAGGTTGACCCAGCTCCTCTTTTTCCATTAAATGGATCTTCTTAGGGCCCCATGAGTTAAGATATGATTAATTGCAAGAGTCATTAATTTGTTCAAGCCTCACACTCAGAAGACAGTTCTGTTGAAAACCGATGGCACAAAAGCACTACCTGCAAACCACGTCCATAAAAACTGTGTAAATAATAGAAAAGGGGAAAACAAACAATAAAGCAGCAGCATTCCAAATGCTGCTGGGAGGCAGCTGAGTCCCCATCCTTGGTGGTGTCTAAGACGATCGTAGATGCTGCACTGGGGAACCTGGTTTAGTGGTGGTGACAGCGCTAGGAAAAAGCTTGGGTTTGATGATCTTGAAGGTCTCTTCCAGCTGGAACTATTCCATGGCTCTCTGCATAGCTGCAGTTTGGCATGGGAGTGGGGAGCAGCAGCTTTCCATTTTACACAGAGATCTCTTACATCTGTAATTACAGTCTTCCTCCCTTGATAAACTTTATGGGCATTTACCTCTGTTCCTGTTGTCTTGAGGTCGATTGCAGGCTGTATGGATCAGTGGCCAAGTCTCACACGTGGCTGAGAAGGATGCAACAGGATTCGGTTGTTCTATAAATTGAATTACACAGTGTCCCTCACAGGGAATGACTTTCATCCAAGACAAAATAATGCAACCTGGCCTTGGGTTTTATGTAGCCTGGCTAGGGAAAATTTCTCATGTGGCTGGAACTTTCAAGTGAGTAAAAGCAAAATGAATATACAAATTTTTCCTCTTTGTTGCAGAGTTCCATCCATTTCCATCTTACGCTGTGGTGCCCAGGAAGATGCAATGAAAGCAGTGGCAAAATTAAGCATTCCTTTGATTACCGTAGTAAATCCCACACGTATCTATGCTTACGTCTGAGGGAAACGTCTGCCAAGCAGCAGTGCGAGGGCATTGTATTTCAGTTGTTGAAAGATGCTATCAGACACAGGGATTTATGGAAAGAGTGTTTGAAGAGGAAAAGAAAAGGCAGAGAATTTCTTCTAGCTTTTTCATAAAGTCTCTATGCTTGGGAGAGGGCAGCCTAACACCACTCTACTTCTTCACAAAAGTATTTTTTAAAGAAACAACAGATTAGGCTCTACATGAACGGCATCCTGGCTTGCATCAGAAACAGTGTGGCCACCATGAGTAGGGAAGTGATCGTCCCCTTGTACTCAGTACCCACACCTGGGGTACCGGGTTCAGTTTTGGACACTTCAACTCAAGAAAGACATTGAGGGGCTGATTTGGATGCAGGGGAGAGCACTGAACTCAGTGAAGTGCCTAGACAGCAAGTCTGGGGAGGAACAGCTGGGAGAGCTGGGGCTGTTTAGCCTGCAGAAGAGGAGGCTGAGGGGACGGTGTCCTGAAGGGACATTGTAGAGAGGTGGGTGCTGGTCTTTTCTCACAGACCATTAATGACAAAGTAAGAGGGAACAGCTACTCCAGGGGAGGGTTAGGATGGACACTAGGACAATTGTTTTTACTGAAAGAGTGGTGAGAGACTGGAACAGGCTGCCCAGGGAGGGGTTTGAGTCACCATCCCTGTTTGGGTTTAAATACTGTTCAGATGTGGTGCTTACAGATCTGGCCGAGTGGTGAGCTTGGTAGGGCAGAGTTATTGGTTGGACTTCATGAACTCAGGGGTCTTTTCCAACCTGAATAATTCTATGTATGCTAAATCAGAATTTGACTGTATAGAAAACCCCCAAACTTCAACTTTTAGAGTAACTAGTGTAGCGGGAGACAATGTGGTCGTGAAGAACCGCTGTGGTGAACTGAGGAAAGCCACATTTCTCTACAGATAGTGCAGGGGCTTCTCTAGAAGCCTGGGAGCATGTGGTCCCTTGGCACGTCCATTTTTCTGTGTTGCTTAGAATCAAAGCTGTGTCTTTGCTGCAGGTTTCCTACCTGCCTCTGCTTTCTATGCTTTGGTAGTCACAGTGGGTTGGCCTCTTGCTCTCTTGACACTCCTCATGCACCCGATCTGTTCACAGCCCAGAAGATGTGACCAGAACATTTCCTGTGTCCTGCAACCTTGAGCTGATCCAGGCCCCCTGAATACAGGAGGGTATGGAACTGTGAGCTGACTACTGACCTTGCTGTCCGGTGAATTTAGAGTTCCCATCATTACACAATTGCAACCCAGCCTGTGGGTGAAATCTGGCTCGAGAAGTATAATAGCAAAGGAATCCTTTGCAGTTTCAGGATGATTCCCATGTTTTGGCTCATTTTAGTATCCCATGTTAATCTGTGCTTTCCATTGTCACAATTAAACCCCAGAAGTCTTAATCAAGGTAAATTGTTTACGTGTACTATGAGAACATGAAAATGACCTTCTTTTTCCTGGGACAGCTTGTTATTCTAAATCTTTCCTCACCTTGGCTGAAATATGAGCAAAGGAGTGGAAAATACTAATAAAAAATACTAATAAAAGACATTTAACTCTTAAAGCATAAACAAATTAAACACTTTACAGACTCTCTTGCTATGGTTTGGAAATCATTTGGGCTTGAAATTAAGATTGGCAAACCATGGCTGCATTTAGCACAGAGAAAATGAAGTATTAATTGTTCTATTTTTCAGTACCTACCCTGCAATTTGAATACCTAATCCTTTTTGTTCTGTGAGCTCTAACTCATATAAGCTTCTTTGGAATTGTTCACACAGAGTTCCAAACATGCCCTAGTCTGGCAGTGACACTTAAAATTCCAGCTTTCTTTTCCAACTTTGCTCTTCTAGTCAGTGCCAGAGTAATTATAGCAATAATCTGAAACTTTACACATTACCCTGCCTTTCGACCATGTGGAAAACTGATCTATTGAGAGAAGCTTCTGTTCAGGAGCTCAAAGGAATGAAGAATACTAAGACAAAGCTAAGGATGTTACTTGTCTGACCTACTTGTGACGTCTAGGCTCCGATTGTGCCCATTGTGTGAGCAGTAGGGGCGTTCCACTGGTGATGTTCCATGGCAGACACAGTGTTCTGGCTTAAACCTCGTCAGATGGTGAAGTAAAATGTATACAGTGGCCCTTTCAACTGCACTACTGTTCCGTATGCCTGCTGTCTAACTAGATGCCTCATGATGGAGCTGGGGCTGTTTAGCCTGGAGAAGAGGAGCTCAGGGGTGACCTTATCGCTGTCTAGAACTACCTAAAAGGGGGTTGGAGTCAGACTGGGATCGGTCTTTTCTCCCTGGGCACTGCAGACAGGACACGGGGTCACAGTCTTCAGCTCCATTGGGGGAGGTTTAGGTTTAGGAAAAGGTTTTTCACTGACAGAGTGATCTGGTTTGGGAACGGGCTGCCCACGGTGGTGGTTGGGTCACCTTCCCTGGAGGTGTTCAAGGTCAGGCTGGATGAAGTGCTGAGTGGCATGAGCTAGATGGCAGATGTTAGGGTTACTTGTTTGGTTTTAGGCTGAACTGGATGATCTTTAAGGTATTTTCCAGCCTCATCATTACTGTGATGCTGTGATGTCTGCCCACCTCGCAGTCTATCCAGGTCCCTGTTGAATTTTAAGCAGGTATATGATAAACCAGGTCTACCCCAGGCAGATTGTAATATGTAGGCTGGCGCTGGGTGATTTAAAGTCACACAGGAATTAACATCTTTTCTGAGGATCTAATTGTAGGAATGAGATGTCTGCATTTCTGACTGGTCTACAGATCTTTCATGCTACTTTCTGAACCTCATCCCATGCTCTTGGTTAACGGATGTACATGTTGAGTACACTGAATGCCGCCTCTATGACCTCATTTCGTGTGGTCTAGATAATTCCAACAGACAAATATGTTGTCAGTCATGAAGGTGTGTTTGAGACACTGCCGTCTGATGGCAGGGGGATGCTTGTGTGGTGAAAAGATCGACAATACATTTTCCACGATGGGAGAGTAAAAGCTGAACTACGAGAGAAAGAGAGAATTCTAGTGTTTTAAAATATAATGGGGCCATAGCTCTATAATAGGACTAGAAGAAAGAAAACTTTAAAAAGGTCAAATCTTTACTGTCAGAAGCCAAGTTATAAACTGAAAGTAGAGTTTTTCAAGTTGATTGATTTGGGGTTTTTTTAGACTGGTTTATTATTCAGGCTTATCTGATCATCCTGGTGGAGTTGTCTTTATTTTCTCAATAGAGTACAACATCATGTCACTTCTCCTATGTCCTCTGCCCTTTAATACATGGGGGGAAAAAAGAGAGAGAAAGAAATTGGTGTTGCAATGTCTTTCTGACTATTATTGTGAGATTTTATGAAGAAATGAAAAGGCAGTGATAATGATCCTTTCACATTCTTGTGCTTCTTCGCTTAGTAGAGTAAAATAAAAGCCAGATCTTCAAAGTCTAATAGTCTCAGGAAGAAGTTAAATTAATTAAACTTAAATCTATTTCTGCTCTATGGGGAAAAAAGCTGCAATGGCTTTTAAGAGTATTACAGGTCTCCAGTCCTGGTTCTCTTTCCCCTATTTTTCATTTCAGTGAAAAAGCAAATAGAGGAGAGGAAGAAATCAATAAACATCCCATGCAAATGCAACAACAAAGAGTAGAATGATTTCTTATAATAATACTGGAGTATTTTTAGATGCTGACTGGGGAGCTTTAGTCCAGTTACCCGTCTTTGCCCTGTTATCTGCATGTGGCTACTAGATATTTTGGACATGTGGTAGCTCAAGGATGTGTGAAGAAGATGGGCAGGCAGTGTAGGGTCATTCTCAGCAGCAATGGCTTTAATAACTGGAAACAGAGACTCTTCCCTGTGACTTGGGTAGTCTGCTGTGGGGTTGCTGCATTTTCAGGAGTCAAAGGAGAAATAACCTTCTGATTGTCCCGTTCTTCAAGGAGAACTTGTAAAGATTTAATTAAGCAGCCATGACCTGCAAAGTGGAGAAGAAATTTCTCAAAAATCAGTAGATTTATGAAATTCAAGACACAACCACAGAATACTCATGGTTGGAGTATTCCTAGATCACCGAGTCCAACCACCCCCACACCAACAAAAACCCTAAATACCTGATCAATCAAAACCCACAAACTAACCCCCTTCCTGCCTGCCACCACAGCCTGTCACAAAGCACCATGGCTGCATATTTCTTAAACGCCTCCAGGGATGGTGACTCAACCACCTCCCTGGGAAGGCTGTTCCAGTGCCTCCCCACTCTTTCTGTAAAGAATTTCTTCCTAAGATCCAATCTAACCCTCCCCTGCCTCAGCTTCAGACAGCTTCCCCTGCTTCTGTCAGCAGGCACCAAGGAGAAGAGATCAACACCCACCCCTCCACAACCTCCCTTTAGGGANATCAGATAACTTCCCTTCTCCTGCTGACCATGCTATTCCTGATAGAGGCCAGGATCCTGTTGGCCTTCTTGGCCACTGGGCACACTGATGGCTCATATTAATCCAGCTGTCTACCAGAAACCCCCAGGTCCTTTTCTTCTGGGCAGCTTTTGAGTCTCTCATAATAAAATAAGAGTGAGCAGTGAAAATACCATCAGTCTGAAAACCTCATGGCACCAACTGTTAATACTTGTAGAGTTTAGGTGCAATACTGCAAATCCTTCATGTTCCACCGCGGTCTGTGGGATTAATAAAAGTCCTTGATTGATTCTATTTCCCATTGACAAAGATTGGTCTCTAGGAAATGCTAAATGTGTGTAAAACTGTAGTACAATTTTACATTTGAAACAGAAAGAAATGTGTCTGAGATGCAAGATGTAATGGAGACTGCTTGTTCTGCCATCTGTTAAACAGTCAAGAGCTTTGAATGGAAAGAGAGAGCATACTGGAAATATATTTATCTAAACCTCCTTTTAGGAAATACAGTAATCACTTATCAGAGTAATGCAAGTCACACCGACTACCACTTTTCCCTGGGAGAGACGTGCTCTGATTTGTGATCCTTGTGTAACCTCCGTTTACATTTCACTGCCTCCAAGTATTCCACATAGGCTATTAGAGATTGTGGCACTCAGAATGACTAATTACTTCAGCTTCTGACCCTGTTCTGCTCTGCAAAGACTGTCTATCGGCATGCATGCACCCACCCCTGTGTTTTGACTATTGATCATCCTTGAACAGACGCCAGCTGATGCAAGCACTACTGTAACTGTACAAATATTGGAACTGGCTGTGTGGAAATGATGAATCAATGAAGAATCAAACTGAAAGTTGAGCTTTCAAAGAGAGGTGGAAGTTTGCCCTTCATTTGGGCTACATGTGGCTGTACACCAATATTTCCCACAGCGGTCTTCATCCTTTTGTCACACCAGCGGGCTCTGCCGCACTCCCTCCCTTAGATTTCTCCTCTTTATTGATGGTGGGGTTTGTGGTTTGTGAGGAAGCCATGCATTTTCTCCTATTGCTTTTTATGAAAAATAGGCCTACGATGCTTAAAAACTGTAATCCCTCTCTATGATAAACAAGGGGCATCTCTTCATGGTTTTTTGAGGCTCCGTTATTGCTGACACCATAGCACTGCTCAAGCCAGGCTGCTGTTGCAGGTCTGTCAGGGCAGATTGCATGGACCAGCATTCCATATTTTTGAAATTTCGGATTAGTTTATGAAGAATTTCATTGTTTCAATGCAAAAATTCTCCCAGTGAAGGCAGATTTTCCCTTCTATGTCTGACTTGCTGTCACAGATAACACCGATGTGAAAAGAGGAAACCGAAAAGGAAGTTTCACTCTAACATGCTAAATATACTTGGGGAATTCTATAATGAAATATTTTCAACTAATTTCCGTAGAGGAAAGAGGGATTTTGACTGCTTAAATGAAATATTATGTTATTTCAAAAATTAATCCGTCTTCATTATTCCCATGGTACGAGGGGAAAAATACTCTAAAGAGTTTCAACCTAATGAAGGAACTGTTTATTAACCTCTTATAATTACTGAACAGATGTGTTTGTTGAGATGCTATTATTTCCTCTTTTGTTTTTTCGTTATTTCTAAAAAAACTTGTTTCCTTTTGTATTATGATCCCTGTTTTAATGAAAGGTATCTAAGCTAAGTCTAAGTAAGCTGAAGGCTTCGTAGGCTCTTCATCATTGAGTCTAGTCATCTGCTGGTGCATGAGAAACAGCAACAGTTCAGTTAGAATGGATTTAGGGAACTTCTACCCCACACGGCCAACGATCTTAATGTAAACTTCTGACTTACAGCATCACCTTGCCCCGTGTCACAACAAGTGTGTGCGTTAGAAACAGACCAGGCAGCTATCACAGTCAGTATTTAAGTTGTCTGGAACATCTCCAGAGAAGGAGACTCCACAGCCCCCCTGGGCAGCCTGGTCCAGTGCTCCGGGACCCTCCCTGGGAAGAAGTTCCTGCTGAGATTTATAGGGAACCTCCTCTGTTCCAGCTGGCACCCATTTCCCCTTGTCCTGTCACCAGATGACCTAGAGCAGAGCCTGGCTCCATCCTCCTGACACCATCCCTCACATATTTATAGACATGAATGAGGTTGCCCCCTCAGCCTCCTCTTCTCCAAGCTGAAGAGACCCAGCTCTCAGCCTTTCCTCATCAGGGAGGTGTTTGGCACCTGTATAACTTCTGGAAAGGGACTATCTGGCTGCCAGGAGATGCCCTGGCCAACACTATGCTGTTTGTGTTTGGCTCTTTCTAGCATCAATACGGTTCTGTTCCTGGGCAGTGTGGATGACTGTGATTCATCCCCCCTTGGCTAACCATGCCACCAAAAAGACACCACTGCACGGTATTACTGTCTCTACCTGTGAAATTAAAGAAAACCAACCAAACCCTCAAAAATAGAGCAGTGTGTTGCATGATAGCCCTTGGAGATGAGTGCATAGGCAAGGTCTGAGCCGAGCACATCATCAATTCTTAGAAAAGGTCTTCAATCAAGTCGGTACTCAAATGTTATGAGATGACTGATTCTCACTGTAAGTTCAATTCAACCTGTGATAAACAGGGCAGAATGGGTTTGCAGATGATTTATTGTAGTTGCCCGGGTATTTGGTAAAGTGTTGTTGGTTGCCTGTAAGCATACGTGCCCAGCTGGGCATGAATAATATCCCTGGCTGCAGTCATTAGGAAATGAATGTTAAGTGAAGCTCATTTGTCTAGAAACTAGGGTTTTCTCACTAAATATTCTGCTGTGATTTATGCAATTCTGCTTTTGTTTCTGTGAGGGAGAGGGTGTCTTGCAGCTCACAGCCCATTTTACAAGTGTCCTATGAGCCTTCCATCTGTTCTTTTAGCCAAGATTCAGTCGTGAGGGTAAGTATCAGCACAGACATTGCAGGTACTTCTGGAGAAATAACGACTGTTATAAAATATAGGGTGGGATCAGAAAGAGGAGGATTATTTTTTTCAGAGAACACCCATGCCAGATCACAGGTGATGTACAAAATTCACACAACCAAAGACAATTCAAACATACTCCTCAAGGTCGTTTCTATTCAGCCAGCCAGTTATGGCATAGAACTCCATCAGATGGGTCAAGCATCACTTCCCCTTGCTGAATCCGTGATGACCCCTCCAAATATCTTTCTCTTTTTACAGAAAAGATGACATCCAGAAGGATTTGTCCCATCAGCTTTTCAGGGAAAGAGGTGGTCTGTAGTTTCCTGGGTCGTCCTTGCTCTTTTTGAAGACTGGAGTAACATTTATTGAAGGCAGTCTGGCACAGACCTTGCAGGTAAAAGTCTGCAGGAGGTGGGCTAAGTGCCAGTGGAGCATCACAAAAAGAGGACTTCTGTGGGTGCCAGTGTTTAAAGCCACCTGGCAGCCATGAACTAAGCAGCTATGCATCCACCCTTCCTAACTCATGGGGGGAGGAAAGGAGAATGAAAATCAAAATAAAACCAAGCGGGTTAAGGAGAGTTTACTGGAATGACACAAAATAGGTGCCCTGGCTGTGGAAACTGGCGCTAGCTGAACCCAGATCAGTAGGTGATAGTGAAGATGTCAGTCCTAGATTTCACTGAGACGATGAACAACACAGGTCAGATGTTTCTGCCTGTGGAACTATCACTAAGCTCTCATATAGGTTTTTTAGTGTGAATGCTTTCTTCCTTCATGGGAATTCTGTGTGTGTGTGTGTGTGTGTGTGTGCTTAGCTTCCACAGCTCCTCATGTAGGACTTTAAGTAATTGCTCTATTTAATTGGAATGACAAACAGGAGAAGTTTCGTTAGCAAAACAAAGTTCACTGCAGGATAAGTTAGCAGAATGGTAAAGAAGTCATGATTTACAGTATTTGCACAACTTTCTTTATAAAGCAATTGTTCTTCATTATAATGTCAGGAGACAAGCGGGGGAAAAATGTGTTGCATTAGCAAACAATTAATGAGCAACAATTCAACAAACAATTTGGAGCTAAATGGAACCCACTTTTATGTATTATTTCATTAAAAGTTTTACAGGATCCTTGAGACCAGAGAATAAATAAAGGTAATGATTCCAGGGTAATTGCCTCCTAGGGGGCATGAATATTGAACAAATGTGTTACTTTTGCCTACTTACCTAAGCCTTAAAACCAGGGGCTTTTTATACCCTTTTTTTCCTGCTCACTCTTTCATTAAAAGATCAAAGCATGCTAATAAGTAAAAGAGAAACTAGCACAGGTATTTAAGCATTATCATTCGAGCCACATTCTCTATTGTACCTTAACAAGACCTCCCCTTTAATGTTAAATTCCCCATTATTTAAGTCCTTTTTTCCATTGTGAGGGATAGTTCTTTGTGTGCTTGCAGCAATTGTTATTTAGAGGTTGATAACTGTTGAAAGAGCATTCAGCACTCAAGCATTTCCTTGACTCTGTGCCAACCTGCACTTTTTATTCCACAGTCTCCCATCAAAGCTGTGCCACCCATCCCAGTGCTTGCATACACAGCTGCATAGCAGGGAGGCTTTGTGACATCTCTGTCATCGCTTCACATACTTGACATCTGTAGGTAGACCAAGCTAGCACCTTCTTCTTTTCAGCTGCCAAACGGGTTTGCTAGTGGTTTCAGAACAGTACAGATGTCTGGGTCCTGTATGTCCTGAAAATGTCACATAACCAATGCTCACAGGCTGTCTGCAAGCCAGCTGGAATTTATGGAAAGAAATATATGTGTGGGGATCTTAGGAACTTCAGGGAATTCCTCAATCTGGAAAGACCCTCTGATGTGAATTTGTTGTTGTGTCCTTTTATTCCTACTTGCCTTCTTTTGTTAGTACTTATATTTAGACTAAATGTTTTGGAAAGAAAACTGCCTCATTCATGTGTTGCTATAGGGAATTGCACAAAGGAGTGCCCAGCCCTTGGCTCAGCCTCTTAGAAAACTGAAGTACAGGTAAATAATTGCTGTGTTTCTAGCAGATCTTTGCAATCCTATTATTCCCACTGCTTCACCACCCCTATTTCTATGTGTGTCCCTCATGGCCTGAGAAATCTTTATTAGCTAGGCTATAAACTGCTCCTTACTTTATTAAATCTCTCTAGAATTTTATAAGCATTTCAATAATTGTGAGTGTGGTTACAGCAAGGGCTGGGGCAGGGTGCTTAGAGCGCACGTTACCTTGCCATGCAGGCTAGATGCCTTGCACATCTGGGAAATACTGACTGGGCAACTACATGGGGGTTTGCTATGTGAGGAAAGTTCTAGGCTTACCAGTCCTCTGAAAGGTGTGCTTTAACCATTAAGGTATAGTTTGGGTCCTTTGTAGAAAGAAAGAAAGAGAAACGGACCTGGAAGGCTCACTGAAAGGGAATCCTCTGGGCGTTCCTCTTTGTCCTTAACCAGTTCTGAGGACTTGCCCAACACAGTCAAGTGGAGTGGGATGTTATCCTGATTTAGGGCAAGCCCATCTGTGGGAACTCTGAAGGCCAAGTCAGAAAGCAGGGCTGTGTTAATTAGTGAGGAAGGAACAAATCTTAGGCTCTGGCTAAGACAGATGAAGATATGAATGAAATTTAAACAGGGTGAGGCTGAAGGAGTAGACAGAGCCGGTTGAATAGGTAAGATAAAATGCTGGTGTAACCTAGTATGTCAGCTGCCTGGATTAACTGAATTTATAACTTCCAGTTACGGTGAAAACAAATGATTGGTGGAAGGCGTTCATGAAGAATATCACACAGTATATAAACCCAGCTGTTGTGTAGAAGAAACGGCTTCTGATTCACCCCCATCTGTTGTCCCCACCTCGTTCAATCCTGACACCAGTTAACTAGTTTGTAGATTCGTGTTAAATTTCATTAAGAAAAGATGTATTTGCCTTTCTGTAAAGACAAATCCAACTGAGGGTTAGTGAGCAGCTTCTCTAGGTACCTCGTGTTGGTATTTCGTGTGACGGTGTATTGTGGTCCTCATTTGGAAGCACAATGTGTAGCAGAACAGTTTCTTCTGAGTACTTCTAGGATTCCCCAGTTTCACTCAATTTCACTTTATTTCCCTCTGTCTCATAGTCCTGATTTAAGAGCTGGCACTCAAATAATGGGATTCATCACAGGTAAATTTCAAATACTGGGGAAGCTTCAACAAGGAATGTGAAATGTCTAGGCAACACCTTGAGTACTCAAGAAGGAAATGCAGTGGAGATTGCAGGTCAATTCCAGTCTGAGCCAAACTGCTTCTCCTGGAGGGACCTAAGTGAGCTGGAGGCTTTGTGCAAGTCTGAATTGCTGAATGAAGCTGAATCCCTCAGAAGGGCGTTCAAGAAACCAAACACCTAAAAGGATACTAACAGGGACCTCTTCTCAGACCCACTTAACCTAGGCTGCCTTTAAAAGGATTTTGAAGTGGAGACTCACTCTATACAGACTCGTGGACTTTGCACAAACAGATTTGATTTAGTAATTGGATGAACTTTAAAGGACAGCTCTTCCCTCAGTCTCTGCCCCATTCAGGTTTTCATCCAAGGAAGATGGATGCAATTTGTTATTCTGTTTAGAAGAAAAAATTGGAGAAGAATTGCAGACCAATGCTGTTCATCTGAAAGGTTGGCATTTCACCAGATCCTGGAGAGTTTAGGAGATTTTTGTGTTCAGGCAGAGAAGCTGAGCTCCTTGTGAGGGAGGAAGGCAGCATTTCTTTTCAGACCTTTCCATCAGACTATTTTTCCCAGCTGGTGGTATGATGAACTTATTATATTCAAGGAGTAATGGTATTGGAAAGGCATGGATGTGGTTGAATGTCTTTGCAAACTTGAAGGCCCCTGACATTTTCTGGTGAAATATGTGGTAAAACAGAAGCCAACTTGGATGAATGTCTCACAGGCATCGTTTGGTTTTTCTTCTTAATGAGAAGTGGCACTATCTTGTCTTCCTTTCATGTAATTCGTCAGGGCAAACCAGCTCTCAGATCTTTGCAATAACATTCAGAAAGATTTCTAACCCGAAGGCTGTCAAATCAAGCAGCAGTTGTACAAGCAAAGTGCCAATCTATTGTATTCCTTCATTTTCTGTGTCAGTTACAGCATCATAATATGCATTATATTATTGTTCTACTTATTGAATTGCTGATGTGTGTAATGATGCACCTGTTAGTCAAGAAATCCCTCAGAAGCCAAACAGTGCTATAAAATTGTCATACTCACACACAGCCAGACTTTCAGGATCTTTCCTCTACATTGTGTAATATTTTCTGCCTTGTGGCAGTTAAAGGCAGCAATAAAACTGCTGCTGCTGAATGATTTGTTGTCAAATACCAGAGAAGAACATCCACATGATGATACTGAAGTGCAATGACTATGGATGGGTCAGTGCTTTAGTGCCAACCCTGTTGGGGTTTTTTCTGGGTGGGTATGGCTTTGCCCTACGTAATAACTCTCTGGACAAAAGAAAAGCTCTGGAGCAATGATTAGCTTCTGTGCTTGCAGAATTGTCCATCAATCTAACCACGTAACTTCATCGAGTTTCTGCAAACAGAGATTTGTGAGGGACTGCCCATCAATTTGGCCACTTTGTGAGTCTGCCACGGGTGCTGACAAGCCTTACTACACTGTCTCTCTAATGCATCACCTGGACTGTCTTTCTTACCATGGAAAGAAGAGGATGGAAAGACATTGACTGTAACTTTAATCAGAACATCAGAAAGAATACCTGTTTACTGCATTTTGATCAAACATCGGGGATTATGGGAATGTTGGGAACACGAGGGGGCCTTGCAGCCTTTGACCACGTTTCTGTAGGATCTATCCAGGCCATCTGAGTTTGGGATGCAGCTGCCTGCAGTTTTAAGACCTCTGCCAGCATTCTTGCTCTGTTTGAGAGATTTTTCACTGAAAGGGCAAAGTTGATAGAGTATCAAGATCGAAGATAACACTGGAAAGGGTGACAACAGCATCTCTTTATGTTGCTTCATGCATTTCAATCAAAAAACATGGCACGTTGCTTCTTACTCTTCCTAACTTGGAATACTGCCTTTTCTCTGTGCCAGCCAATGACACATCTAGCATCTGAAACTGGAACCAGATGGGATACGGGTCATTTTAACAGTTGTTTTCTTGTTTTGTGTTCAAGCAGGTCTTTTCTTCTCACTAGTTTCTACAAAACTCACAGAAAAAGTTTATTCCCACTTTGTACTCCCCAGGTAACAAAGCACGGGTGGTAGACAGCTTTAAAACCTTTGCAAAGGTACTTCAGGGTACTACACCAGTAGTATCTTTACTTTGTTTGGGCTGTGCTGCTAGCAACAGCTCATTCAGAGCTGCTAGTGCCAAGGAGTCAGCGAGCGGGTGAACCTGTCATTTTAACTAACCTTATTCTTGATTTGCCTGCTCAAACAAGCGTGGCTCTTCCTGCTCTCAGCCAACGGAGAACGTTCACATACGGTTAAAGGTAGCGTAAAGAGAAGCCTGTATGCTAAAGCATAGAGAATCAGGCAGCATTTTGACCTCTTTCTTTTCCTCACAGCTTCAAACACTCTGTATAGGAGGGCTCATACTGCTGTTGCTGTTTCTGCTGGCCAGCGGGATGGTTTAAGCTCTTTGCTGTTTACTAGGAAAGCCTGATGCAATAGCTGCCCTCTCCTTCAGACAACTCAGTTTTCCTTGTTAAATGCCAGGGGGAATTATTTGACACCCCCTTTCACATTCCCTGGGGCACAAAGAACTCTGAGTTGTGGGTTCCACACACAAGGCAGTGGCTGGCCTGGGCAGCTGCTGAAGATTTCATTAATCCCCTCAAGCAAACCCAAAAAGCACTGTGGCTTGGAATTGTGGAAATCATAAATCTGATCTTCATCTGTAAGAGCGGGCACAACTTTGGTAAGGCTGATGCCAGGTTACAGCAGCTGAGGTTCTCGACTTCCAGGGAAGGATATGAATTCTGAGCTTTACAATCCATCTCAAGTATAACGATGATGCAGTTAAGGGTGAGAGTGACTGCTTTATAATTGAGTTTGCTTCAGAGTAGGGCTCTCATGGTAGAATTTAAATCCTGCGTTGATGGGGATATAACAAAATGATCTCTGTGTAGCACAGCTCAGTAGGACAGCCCTAGAGTTCACAGTCTTAAACAGATAGAAAGATTTGGAATAGATCTACTCCAAGTTTGAGTCATAGTTCTTTGAAGAATAGTTTTTTTAATGATATAATATCATTAAAAGTACATGAATAAATGTACATGAGTTCCAGCTTCATCTTGAATGCAATTCTATTTCCAGATGGAAAATACTATAGGCTTGTAGTTAATATACTGTAGTATTGTAACTTCCCAACCAGACCTGAGCTGGAAATATTCTCGAGGTTGTATCATCTAGTGTGGTTTTTCATCCTAGTGAAAATGAGAGTGGGGGATCTTTATTCTTTCATAAAAAACCCTACAGAACAAGAGCCTTCAAATAGCAAGTAACAAGCAACTACCATTAGCAAGATGGGCACAAGACTTAAGTGTAAGTCTCTGCTTATCAGGTTTGCTTCCTAATGACTTCCTTTTGATTGTGCAAAGAATCTAAATGGCTTTGAAGTCAGAAGGCAGGAGCCTCTTCTGTAGACTGCTCAAGCTCTAACACGGGGCTCAGCCACATCTAATCAAGTAATTCTCTAGCTGTGCTGTGGAACTGCAAGTCCACAGTGACCATATGAGTTGCCCTCTGATTCTCTTTACCCCAACACTGACTTTTCTTGGGTCCATATTCTATTTCACACTGCACTGCAAAACATCTCTTTCCAGGAGCGCGTGTGTAGGTGTCCTGGTACCAGCACCACTGTAAGGGTTGTGTCATCTCCTCCTTAAGCTGAGGCATCAGAAAATAATGCAGCTGTAGCAAGATTAATAGGTCAGTTATCCCCAAGATGCTTCCTGTGTGCCATGAAGAGAGGCTGGTGGGTATAGTAGGATCAGGCATTGAACCTGAAAGAAGATGCTGTGCTGCAGCTGGGTTTTTGTGATGGATGATACCACAGGCACAGATAAAACCTTGGATTACCACCGAATCAGCTTGCTATCTCTGGCAGCATCACAGGCACCTGAAGTTATGAATTTGATGACTGTGCTCTTCTAATGTAAAAGTAGCTTGAAAAGGAAGTGAGCATCTGAAGTACACAGAAACCATGGCTGTCATTAAGAAACTCTTTCCTTCTACATTCAGGAGCTGCTATTGCCCAAATGCATCACACAAAAAATGAGTCTTCACAGTTGCTTCCCTCTGAAAGGAGGACTAAAATGAACAGGCAGAGGAGAGTAGATAAGAGAGACTGGCAGGGACAAAGGCTATAGTTCTTTGCTCAGTTGCTTGCCTGCTATGAATGTTGCCTCTGAGGCCTTATAAGACTTGTAATTTCCAGCCTGTTTTTCCTAGTGTCTGGCTACACCTTCAAAGTTGTCCTGTAAAAAATGGCCAAGAAGTATAGAGGGGAGAAACACACTTGAGTATAGAAAACCTCTTTGCCTAGTCATGAGGTTTATGTTGTTTCATGCAATTCAATCAAAAAACATGGCACGTTGCTTCTTACTCTTTGCAATTAATAACGACCATTCTGAACACAGAGAGTGCAAATTACTTCATTGGAAAGAAGAACTAAAGCTCTGAATGTAATTTTCTAAATCTAGGATAACAGTAAAAATGCAAAGGCTGAACACACTAAAGGCTAAAAAGGAGAGGGCAATCCTCCTTTTTAAACTTCCTTTTGATGTTTCTAATGTTCTACTCTAGTTACCAACAATCACTGGGATTGCCAGTGTGTGATCTCTGCAAGCCTTAAGACACAGTGTCTGGTAAGGATTTACTCCTTTTTCCACAGCTTTTTCACAATCATGTGAACTGCTATGGCCCACAGCTGTCCACGAGGCACCACAGGAGTGTCATCGCCCTGGTGGTTACTCCACCTTGACAGGCACAGAGCTCTGCGTGGGGAACTGGACA
Organism: Upupa epops; assembly: GCA_013397515.1. Lineage (NCBI taxonomy): Eukaryota > Metazoa > Chordata > Aves > Bucerotiformes > Upupidae > Upupa > Upupa epops. The sequence continues at coordinate 203,863 of VZRI01000450.1, forward strand.
TGATGAAGGCAAAAGCTCTTCCACCTTGGGTATGTTATCAATGTCTAATCAGTCCCTTCTCTGCATCAAAACAAATTCAGTAAAGAGGAGAAGACAAGTCATTGTCATGGGTCACTGGCTTCTGAAGGGAGCAGAGGGTCCAAACTACACACCGGTTCCACTACACAGAGAGGTCTGCTGCCTCTCTGAGGCTGGGGTTAGGGATGGAAGGAGATGCTTCCTTCCCTGGCATGGCCCACAGATTATTACCCTCTTATTACTGCTCTTAGAAAAGTAAACTTCTAGATCTGCATCACTTCTGCAGGCACTATTCCATAACTTTTACAAGAAGAACCATCAGCTCCACTGCTGGCTGCCACCCAGCAGGCATTGAGTGGTGGGGACACAGGCCACTCCAGACCTGGACTCAAGTAACAGCCCCTCTGTTGTAAGAGAGCCATCCAGGAGGAAGACCAGGCTCATAAGAAGCTCTTAAGAAGCCTTAACAGCCCTGAGTGGCTGCATCTGGGGCCCCTCTCCGTGTAAAAGCAGGGCCTGTTTACAGAGAGGGGGATTTCTTTGTGTTCTGTAAGGATGTGCTGTGCAGAAACTGTTCTCGAAAGGACCTGCTGGTTGTCTCACAATCAGAGCTCTCAGTGATTTTGAGACAGGATGAACTGGACTGGGGTGAGCAACTGGATTCTGTGCTTTCTTTCAGATGTTTGCCAAGGTGGCCTCTGCTCGGCTGTAGGGGGATACAGGTTGTGGTAGATTTTTCTGTTGTTGAGAGTTTGCTTTCTGCTGCACCCATGGAGAGCTGATCTGCTTTTTTATTTGCATCTTCTGTTGCTGGCCATGCTATTTCACGTTTGTGTCCTGTACAGACAGGTAATAAAATCTACCTGTGTTTTCTGCTGGTGGCTGCATCCAGTCTGTTAGGTTATGGACTTGGTGAAAGAAGAGGAATGAAGATGTAATGGGTCTTGCCAGAGGAGTGCCTGGGGATACTGGCTCAGCACTTGTGGGGCAGAGGTCTGGTGGCTTTGGGAGCCAGAGTGGGGGTATTTCTGAGAGCCAAAAGTTGCAGCCCTCCTTGGGGGATGGGGATTGTAAACTCAACTCCCTTCTACATGTCTGTACACCCATGCACACAGTGCAGGTGATAAACAGGAGGAACTGGAGATATGTTTGCAGTTGCAGGGCCGTGATCACGTTGAACGTGGCAGTCTAGCTCGATGATGTATGAACATGTGATTAATCTCTATGTGGTTTTGTGTGGGGATTCTATGTAGGGTGAATTTTTGTGGCAAATTAAATGTAATCTTGTTTTGTTTCCGCATCAAGTTGGTTTTGGTTTTGCTTGCAATTTATAAATGGTTTCCCAACTCCTCTTGTTGTGTTTCAGCCTGTTAACATATAACTGATATTAACTAGTTAATTTTGACTTGACTTTTAACCCTCCACATAGTAGCTCCCTCTAGAAATAATGTCATGCTCTGATGTGAAGTAAATCCACTTAAATTTAAGTATAGAAAAAAATGGAAAGAAATGATCTGTTTTATCAGTATCTTTTCACGTTTTGCTTGGTTAACAAATAGATCTCCCAAAGTTATGGCTAATTTTGGGGTATTAGTGTGGCTTGAGCAAGGCTGGAAATCAGTAATGGGGGAGGACCTAAAGAAGTTCTGGAAACCAGGGAAAACCCTCTCCCCAGTTCTAGGTAGACGCTACCTCTGACTCAGCTAAGTGGATCTACTTGGCACAGGAAACAGGGTTTTGTAGGCTTTGGGGCTGAACTTTTGGGGTTTATGGCGTTTTGGATGTTTCTGGGGGTGTCCTCTTTGCTTGGGAACAGAGAGGAGAAGACAGACACACTGCTGCCCTAGCTCTGGGGAAGGAGAGGGACAGTCCTTGCCTTGGAACATGGTGAGAAGTGGTGGTAGGCAGAGGCTGCTGGAGTCCAGGAAACCTGTGGAAGTCAGCATGGAGAGGAGGCAATGGTGGCGGATACCGTAGCTCTTTAAGGGTCAACAGGACTTGAGCTAGATCTGTGCAGGAGCAGCGAGTGGAAACACTCAGCCCCTGACAGAGACAGGACTGAGGGGCTCTCTGCAGGGAAGAGAGGGTGATCACTTCATTACCACCTGAAAGGGCTGAATAGGTTTTGCCCCTGAAGGCAGGCTATAGCAAAGTGACTCAAGGGCTTGTTATCGCTCCCTTCTTTGTGATTACAAGTGATGACTTTTGTGTATTGGGTGATGTGTTTGGGAAACAAGAGCTTAGTGAAAGGGAATTTATTTACCCAGGTCATTATTTCTTTTCAGCTGGTACCCTAAGTGGTAAATTAGTTGCTTTCAGCTCGTTAGCACTTAGCTAATGAGGTAGAAATTGTTCCGACCTGGCCAGCTTGGCCAGCCACTGCATGCCCCATCCCTCCTTTCAAAAGCAATGCATAGCCGTTTCGGTTGCTTTTGAACCGTGCCATCTGCAGACCAGATTACAGCCTCAGGCTGTGCAGTAGAACGCAGGGAAGGAGAAAGAGGCGTCTTCTACACGTGCGTTATGAACGCGATGCAAATGCAAACAGGAAAATGGGGTACCTGGTCTCTGTTAAACCGGGTTAGCATCTTCCTTTCTCCTCGGGTGTTGTTCAGGGATCGCTCCTGGTGAAAACAGAAATATAAGCAATTGCAACAAAATCAAGGAGAAATTGTATTCTGAAGCTGATGTCTGTCTGAGCCGTGAAGCAGCATCTCTAATCCTGGGCTTCATAGGTGCTAATAGCAAACTTGATGCAGAGACACACAGTCAGTGCCAGTCCCACGCTGGTTTTGTAGGCTGTGTAAGTAGAGAGGCAGGTGCACAGAAGAGTCAGTGCTTGCTGTCTTAAATAAGACAGTGCATGTGATTTTTTCCTGTCCTTTGCAGATGTGCTTGTCTGAGATGTAGCAGCTGGAAACCCTATTCTTAATGGAGAGGTCCATGTCCTAAGCAGGGATCATAGCTCTCCTTTGTGAGCACTGCAAGAAATTGCATGATTGCAGATACCCTTGCTGCAGGAATGACATGCTCTGAGATTTTTAATGCTTCACTAGAATTAGAGCACTATCGTTCTGATGTTTTCAAATTAGTCTCCTTTGTACCAGTAACATCGAGCTCTATCAATCTATAATTTGAAGCTATTTTGAATGCAATTTGAAACTTGTGTCAATTTTGCTTTCTATTTTGAGTCTAAATCTGCCTTACAGAGCTTTTGTGTTTTCCTATATTTTAAGGAAAATCCTTAGCTAGACTACATAATTAATTTGTCATTAGGCTACAGAGTTTGCATTCTGTGTGCTGTAGAGCATCATGCTGATCCCAGTTGCCTTTGAGAAGAGCTCATCAGCTTGTGCATGACTGAAGTCTTCCAAAAGAGTGTCTGCTCTTATTAGAGGGACAAAAATACGGACAATCCATACCTGTCCTTAGCAGACTGTTATAATTCATGTTTGCTGTTAAATAAACAAGACTAGATTCAAATAAGAATTTGCTTGGCTTCAGATTTTACCTTCTGGAAAAACCTGAACAGCATCTTGCCAGGCTCAGTGTCAGTGATTTGGACATCTCCTTTGGCATCTCTTAAACTATTACCTCTAGTTCTGTGGGCTTGCTGGGCACCTTCAGTTAGGCATTTGACATAGTCTCACATAGCATGCCAAAGTGAGGCAGTGTGGACTGGATGATTGTGTGGTGAGGTGGATTGTGAGCTGGCTGCAGGATAGAAGCCAGAGAGTAGTGGTTAATGGGACAGAGTCTAGTTGAAGGCCTGGATCTAGTGGGTCCCCCAAGGATCAGTACTGAGACCAGTCCTCTTCAATCTATTCTCCTCAGTTGCACTTTTATTTGATGAAAAGTTTTCACCCAAACTTATGAGAATAGGACCACCTCAGACATCTTTCCAAATGAGCTCAGTTTTGAAAATCTCTGTCACTGTATTAGTGGTTGCATGCTACTACATTTCTAGTGCGGCTGCACGACTGCCTTTAGTTCATTGCTTTTCATTTCTTTGTTTTTCGTGCCAGCCATGAATCTTTAAAACCCCTTAAACTCTCCTTCCGGCTGCAGGTATGTCAGAACATCCAGCTTATTGATCAGTGCCCTCTTGTACAAATGTGCCCCTGCATTGCATGTTGTCCCCTCCATTCACACATCTTTTTTGCTGTTGTGCTATTTATATCATCACAAAGCCAGCATGGGACTTTGATTCACAGACAGCTCTCTGTCAGTCTTTGAGTGCTGTCTTGGCTTTCTAATGAATTATTCTGTCAGAATCTCACATATCAAATCACACTTTCCTGTTAATATTTTCTGAGATATTTTTCTCTTGCTGAAGTTTTCTTAATCTTTGGGAAAGTTAAAAATAATTCAGTAATGAGCTTTTCTTCCCTGTTCTATCCCCTCAAATCACTCTCGAATATGCAAGGTCTTTAAAAGCTCGTCTCGCAGACAGTCCCACCAGCTTCCTCTCACACAGATTAGCAGCCTAACTGGTTTTGATTTCTAGCATGATTTTTCTCCTGGTTTTGGCTTGGCTGGAAGGGACCTGGGCTTGAAGAAGCCATTTTTTTACTAAATACCGAGCAATATTCGTTTGAAAAGGTAAATATTTTTATATATGTATCTTTTACAGAGATACAAGTGTAACAGAGGGGGATACTTGTATAAGCGAGGGGGATACTTGTATAAGCGAGGGGGATACTTGTATAAGCGAGGGGGATACTTGTATGAGACTCTTCTACACACATACCTTTTACAAGGCTGTCCTTGGCCCAGCAGAAACTCTTTGTCTTAAAAGAGACAAAATAAGGCCCCAAACCAGTGAGTACATTTCCTTTTATAGACTCTGTCCACCACTTGCCTGTAGGGGTCTGCTGGGAGGCAGCTACTACCCCCAGCTTCAAGAGAAAATCCTCTTTTGGCACAAAAGCCCCAAGATCAACACCCAAAAGTTTGGCAATTTTCAAACTACAGCAGTTTTTGTCTGGTAAATATTGAAGTTAATCTCTGTTGGGTCTTCCTCCTGAGAACTTAACAGCTGCCGTCATGAGCAGACTTCATGGCTTTGTTGAAGATCTCCTCCCTTCTCCTAACTTCCTTAACAAAATTTACTCCCCCCCAATTAATATTCATGTCCTAAAGTTCTTGCACTCGGTGTACTCTTCGTGAAGCAATTGACAGCAATCTTCACAGAAAACCCTGTTTTATTACTCTGAAATGTCTGCCCCTGAATACAGATGTTGTCCAATCTCGATAGGAAAGGCTGAGCCGAATAGTACTTTGGGGAGGTGGTCTCACTCTGTTTTGAAGATTTGAAGGCATACTTAATTTTTTGCTGGTCTCTCTCATATTTATGGCAAGTTATAATCTCCAGCAAGCAGCAGTGGACTCCCTCATTATTTATTGTTTTGATGCAGAAAGCAATTAAATATAATTAACTGGGTGATTATAATTTGCTGGTAGGATTTGTTAGGAATGCGTATGCTTCTGCAGGGAGTTGCTTGCTATTTCCTGCACCACTGAGCTGGTGCAATTTGCAGAGAACCTTTATTCCTTCTCTATTTACTGCTTCACTGACCTGGGGAAGGTAGAAAGTAAGAGCATGGAAGGAAGTATGCCTAGCTTGTAAATAACTCTATCTCAGTGCACGAAGGGATAGAGATAACTGTTGGCTTTGCTGCAATGCTGAGATGCAGAAGTACTAAAATAGTCATCATTAGACCTTAAAAGAAAGGTAACAATTAAAGTGTTTCACTGCCTTTGATACCATGAAGGCTATTCGAGCCAAAAGGTTCTCATTTATTTTCCAAGATGTCTTTGCAGATGTGAGATTCTACATGGCTAAGATGATTTTGAAGGACATAGAACTGATAAATTTCCTGCACTAGGAATGAAAGTAATCCTTTTTCATAACGCCACTCTGCTCTGCATGCCACTAAACACTTATTGCAGCCTTAAGATATTCTGCACGTGAATTCCAGTGACGTTGGGCTGATGAATAGGTATTCTGCGCGGTAGTTTTGTAATTGCTACTATTAAGCTGATTCCTGAAACCCGATGTTAATATACTGCTGTTTGCCTTCACACAAGGTGGCAATTTGAGCTTCTGAAATATTCAGCATCTCATTTCATTTGAAGGTAAAATTCCTTTCATTAACTCGCCACTTGGTCCTCCCTGCTGGAATGCAGACCTGGATACCTTTTACATTTCATGCCTTGCATTGCAATTAAAGTGTGGTAAAACAGTTTCTCTGCTGCTAATCTGTGGCCTGATATAAAAATGAGTAACTTTCAGCCAAATACCTTTGGATAACTAAGTATTTAAGGATCTACTCTGCTGTAAACCAGACATGCGTTCAATAAATTTGTGTGTATTCACGGCTTTTGAGAACTGCTATTCTACTGGGTTTTGCCAGTTAGATTGGCATTGCCAGTAGGCAATAAACTCTGGTCCCCACCTGGGTTAAAACCCCATCTAACTCTCTTAGTGTCCTGCTTTGGTGAGACTTCCCACATCGATTGTCTCATTAGTGGAATGCAACTTCACCTGTAAATGCTTCCCCGTCTTCTTTGATTTTGAGTTTGTCTGACCCTTTTCTTGGAGACTTTCAGGACTCTGTAGACTTCTGTGTGTTTGTGCTCCTTACGTAACAGACATTCGCTAGAAATCTCTCTGTATGTGCTGGCAGAGCAGCACTCTTCACGCTTAGAAAGAGCCTTCGGATGACTCTGCAAACGTTAGCTGATTATGTCTCCTGCCATCCTGCGAGATGGGCTGGTTTTGTCATCTGCGTTTGCACAGATGGGAAATTCAAACAGATTTTAAAGTTATTTGCCCTCGGCCAAGCCACACGGAAAAATTCTCAGAGCTGAAAATGGAGCGTGGGAATTGGTGCATCCCATAACCCAGAGCGATTCCCTGCATTATGGACACTAAGTGACTCTGCATAAATACATCTGGTGAGAGTGCAGTGGGTTTAGTACAAAATATTCTTTCCTTCTGGCAAGCACACTAACTATTCTGGAAAGCCCTGACAGTGTATGCATCCTAATGCTGCAAGGGACAGCAGAGACAGTCCCCATGTCTGTGTGACACAGCCAGTGCTTTTCATCCAAAGCTGCTTGCATCTGGCTGCAAATGCAGAAGCTGAGCCACAATTTAAACCAGACACCCCAGCGTAGAGGCTTTATGGGGTGATTCACAGCCTTTTCTCTCCCATGCATGCCAATGCACAAATCCACCAGTACTTTTTAACTTCTTCAGCAAAAGCTTCTGAAAGGAACGTTGCCACTTGTTGATCCTGTAGATCAGGACTGAGATGAGATTAATGGGATCATTTAGTTACTCTGCTAATGTGATGAAACAAAAAACAAACCAAATTGAATCAGGAATGAGGGAAAGATAAATACCAATGCAGGGGAGGAGAGTGAGGTATCAGGGCAAAGAATGGGATTATTTACCATGTGGCAGGAGGAAACAACAGATCACAGCACCTGATCCACACTGACTCGGAGAAGAGAAAGTTCAGCCCTCTAGTGCCATTTATATGGCCATGGAGAAGGGTTATCCGTTGGTTCTCATGTGGGTCATGTCATAGAATCTGGCTTGTTCCCTAAAATGGCTTGTCAAGGGGTCAGGAATTAAGCCACAACACATAAGCCAGCTATCCACACGGGGAAGTCAAACTTCTTCAACTGAAAGCTCTTTTCCTAGCATCATCACGGTATTTACTTTGTCATGAAAAATGCACTTTAGTCCAAGCAATTGAGAGAAGTTCATTCCCATCACTTAAGGGGATTGAATAAATTCAGGTTTGATATACATCCATCAATGCCTTCTTGGGGGATTTGCTCTATTAAGAGGAAATATTCCAGAAGTCTGTAAACCCCTAATCTGCTTAGAGATGTGATGTTTGGCATTGCTAGATGGGTTAGCTTTAATAAAATTAGCTCTTTTGGCTGTGAGAATGGTTTGCTGTGAGAATGGTTTCCTCTTTTCTTTCTCTCTCTCTCTCTCTCTCTCGCTGTCTTTTCTGGCTCTTTCCTGCTTTGACAGTCGAGTTGTGAAATTGTAAAAGCAGTCTCTGAAAGAGCACTACTAGATGCCTGGCTTCTGTAAGAGGTACTCAGGGCAGGCTTGGGTAGTAACTTGAGGAAAAAGACTCTTAAGATTTACCTTGAGATAGGAACGGTTGTGCATTCTCATCCCAACAAAAACTTAAAGCTTCTGCAAAACATTTCTGTGCTGAATTAGGATTAAGTGTTGACATTTTATTGATTAAAAGAATCTCTGCACAGAGCCATCTTCCTGTTCAGAGGATTTTGCTAGTTTTGTTAAAAACTAGAAGTTTCTTTTTTTGGAAGCCTTAAGTAAAGCCTTGACAAACACTCTGGGATTCCAACCCAGGAGATAATTGATTCAACTCGAACTCTAAGGAACTTGGAAAGAATTAACTGCTGTTTTGAAATGAAAACCACCTCTTGCAGAAACGTTTCCTGATCAGCTAATATCATGCGAAATTCAAGCCTGTTTGTGTCTACAAGCTAGAGGAGTGTGGTTGTATACTGTGATTTTTATAATGATGTCTGTTAGAACAGTCAAAAAGAAACCTTGGGGGTGGCGAGGAGGCAGGAGGTGAAATGAAAAGCAAGATGCTAGCATTAATCATGCTTATCCCGCCAGGAGCTCCCAAGCAATGCTGTAGTTACTATCTCCATGGGAAAATATTTTACTTCTACAGTAGCAGGCATGCATTTTTAAGGCTCTTATTACATAAAGCAGCTGTCAAGTCTGGTGCCATCTATTACAGTTTTCTTTATAGTTCATATTTCATTTGTATTCATGCAGCCTTTGATCTAGAAGAACTTGGGTATTGTGAGAGAATGTTCTGAATACGTATTTAAATTTTTCACATCTATAAAGCAATCTAAATATAAATACAGCATAAGTCATCCACCTGTGGATGTATCACAGTCTCACAG
>VZRI01000450.1:212880-227838 GCA_013397515.1 Upupa epops
AAGACTGTGACCCCTTGTCCTGTCTCCAGTGTCCAGGGAGAACAGACTGACCCCCGCCTGACTCCAACCCCCTTTCAGGTAGTTCTAGACAGCGATAAGGTCACCCCTGAGCCTCCTCTTCTCCAGGCTAAACAGACCCAGCTCCATCAGCCTCTCCTCGCAGGGCTGACCTTCCAGCCCCTTTCCCATTCCAGTTGCCCTTCTCTGGACTCGTTCCAGCCCCTCGCCATCCTTCCTGAACTGTGTTCAGTTCTGGGCCCCTCAATACTCCAGGTACAGATGATTAGAGGGCTGGAGCATCTCCCTTATTATGGGGGCACTGAGAGCTAGGTCTGTTTAGTCAGGAGAGGAGGAGGCCAAGGGGACACCTCATCAATGCTTACAAGTATCTAAAGGGCAAATGTCAGGATGATGAGGCTGCGCTCTTTTCAGTGATGCCCAGCTATAGAACAAGGGGCACTGGGCATAAATTGGAACACAGGAGATTCAAGTTGCACATAAGGAAAACTTTTTTACAGTGAGGACAGAGTCCTAGAACAGGTTGTCTAAAGAGGTGGTGGAGTCTCCATCTCTGGAGACATTCAAAGCCTGCATGGATGCAGCCCTGTGCACTAGGAGAACGTGCTCTGGCAGAGGAGCTGGGTAGATGATCTCCAGAAGCCCCTTCCAGCCCTTACCCATTCCGTGCTTCTGTGGCTTGCAATGCATTCATGAGTGGAAGTGGAGAAGAGCTAATTGTGATGTGGTAGAGGAAACTGCTTCAGGATTTATTGCTGTAACTTACCGCATTTATATTCCGTAATCATGAGCAGAGCTGAGATTGTACGCTTGCCCATCTAGCCACGGACCAAGACCCCCTCCCCCTGAGCTGTGAACAGGGCTATCTTGAGGCCAACAAGATATGTCAAAGGTGTGCAGGAGAAGTTGCAGTTAATGAAATCATAGACCTGTGTGAAGTATGCTGAGCCTACAAACCCACGTGGATAAATAAAGCCCTAGGAGATACAGCCATCTGCAAGAGCTGACGGGCACTTTTTCAGGTGGTAGAGTTGAAAAGGGTTTATTGGACTTCTGGCAAACAAGCAAAGTAGAGATGCAAAAAAACCTTTTACAGGTGTTTTACTTGATCAGCAAGGTTTGTAAGGAAGGCTGAAACTGGAGGTGATTAACAAAACAAAAGAGATCCCTGTACTAGAAGCCAGGACTAGACAACAAGTGCTCAAAAAAAACCAAAGCAGAAGGAGATGGATGCAGAAAAGTGTATTCATGGGTAATAAAAGACTGGGTGAAATTTAGACATTGACACTGAGATTCAATAGTTTCAGCATTATTTATAGGGGAAAATGTATTTGTGGTGTGTATAATTACTCACCAAGAAACAGTGTTTGTCAGGAGAGGGATCTGACAATTTGGAGAACAGTCTTTCATTGTAGTTCCTGGTTTTCATTCTACTCTGAGCAATAAATTATTTGTAAGCTAATGAAAACTGCCAGGAAGAACAAAACTCAAGCCTACAAAGGAACTTGCTGTGTATCTTTATCTCCAGGAGCTCTGACAACAATATTTGCATGTAATTGGACTTTAGGGAAATAAAGATCTTTTGAAGGCAGTCTGGGGAGCTGCCGGAGAGATGGTTAATTGTTTTGTCTACAGTGGTGGGATTTATAGTAAAGGGTTTCAGTGGTGGTAAAATCTCCATTTCACCCCCTTCCTTCAGCCTGGCAACAGTCTTTCCCTTCTCCACTTTGACTGTACTTGGGGTCTCTGATGGACTGACCAGAGGGGAGTGAAGAAGGCATTACCTACTCCTGGCCATGTGGAGTGAAACACTGAGACATGCCCACTGTTCTGGGTTACATTTGCCAGACTGTATTGTCTCAGCCAGACTTCCCTCTTTGTGAGGGAAGACTCCAACCAGGTAGTTCTAGACAGCGATAAGGTCACCCCGAGCCTCCTCCTCTCCAGGCTAAACAGGCCCAGCTCCATCAGCCTCTCCTCGTAGGGCTGACCTTCCAGCCCCTTTCCCATTCCAGTTGCGAGGGTGACTGAGGAGGGCTATCAATATAAAATCAATATAAAAGGACATCTGGGTTAGAATTGCTTTTGTGATCTACTTTTCAATACATCACAACCGTGTGGCCAATGCATTAGCATGCAGAAAGCCAGGAGAGCCATACGGACATACGTCTTCCAAAGGACTAGCACACAATAAGGCATAAAATATCCTTAGGGTGAATGATCGCTCGGAAAGTAATGGGCACTAAAATTGTAGGAGTGGTGTTCACTCATTAGTTGTATGAAGCCATTAACTGCATAAAATCATTTGGTTTTGCATAACCATTTGTCACAAGAAATCATTAGCTCTCGTAAAATTGTTAGAAATGTGAAATGAATTTTCAGAAAAATCATTAGTTACAGGGTATTAGATTATAAAAATCGGTGGCATGTTACTTCATCACTTTCTGCATAAAAATGTGTCAGTTATGCACAGTCATTTCTGCTGATAAATAACTTTCAAAAATAGCTTTATTGTCCCAGAGTCAGACTCTCAGCTGTTTGGATTCAAGAGCAATTTTTTTACGGTCGGGACACTTCTTGGTTCTGAGAAACTCTGAAATGAGCTAGAACAAACACTGCTCTCTGCCCTGCTAAAATTGAATTTTAATAGAATTATCTTTTCCCCTCTAAATGTAATCTCAGAACTTGGAACAGTGACTGCTGTCTCCGTTTATTTCCCTTCGTTCTGTGGCTGTTTGGAGTTTATTCCACAGGTTCCAGGTTCTCATTCTCAACCCTCACCTACGCTCAGAGAGCACTGCTTCTGATCACGTGGTGATGGTTTTGTACAGGCACCTGCTGTAACAGAGAGAGCGGAGCATCGCAGTGGAACACCTTGCTTTGCCAAACAGTCAGAAACACGTACAGCACAAAGGGATCAATGAGCTGCTGCGCGTGAGAAAGTTGTAGTATGTGAGTTGTGCTTTGGAAGAGCCTGATGGCTGTGAAAGCCACATGATGCACCCCGTGCCATGGAGGCAAACCCAACGAGTTCTAGATTCCAAGACATTCCAGGCCCTTCAGATTGGTAAAGGAGCTGGAAGGTCAGCCCTACGAGGAGAGGCTGATGGAGCTGGGGCTGTTTAGCCTGGAGAAGAGGAGGCTCAGGGCTGACCTTATCGCTGTCTAGAACTACCTGAAAGGGGGTTGGAGTCAGGCGGGGGTCGGTCTGTTCTCCCTGGACACTGGAGACAGGACAAGGGGTCACAGTCTTTAGCTCCATCGAGGGAGGTTTAGCCTTGACATTAGGAGAAGGTTTTTCACTGACAGAGTGATCCGGGTTTGGAACGGGCTGCCCATGGAGGTGGTCGGGTCGCTGTCCCTGGAGGTGTTCAGGGTCAGGCTGGATGAAGTGCTGAGTGGCATGAGCTAGATGTCAGATGTTAGGGTTACTGGGTTGGTTTTAGGTTGGACTGGATGATCTTGAAGGTCTTTTCCAGCCTCATCACTACTGTGACACTGTGGTCTGCTTGGTTCTTGAGCATGGTTTGCTCAAGGTCAGGTAGCTGCAATATTGAGTTGTGTAGTTATCACTTCAAACAGCACTGCACACAGTCTGTAGAAACAGAGTGGATTTTTCTCCTGTGGAGGCAATGGGCTTAGACTTCCCCATTGTGCTACCTTAGGGAGAAGGGATGAGAGAGCAACAGGTAACATCCACTGATCTCTGTGTTACAGGGGGTATTGTTAAACCCCCTGGGATTCCTGAATCCTTCATGCAGTGGTTTGACCCTGGCCTGGCCTGAGAAGATCATGGTGAAAATTTCACTGGAATTTTAGTTTCAGACCCTGCCTACCAAACCAGCTACCAGTAGCAACGTTCTAAGATCCTGAACAGCAGCTCTCGAGTTTCTTGTATTTGTGGAACCATTTGTGTATGTTTTAATTCCAAGGGTCAGTGTCCTGGCTTCTTAGGATGACTGGTGTTCTTACAGGCGTCAGATAGGAAGCTTCAAGATAGATTCCCTTTCACTAAAACTCATTCTCACCCTGAGTTCACTCCTTTGGAGAGCAGCAGAGATCAATCTGGTTATTCAACAGAAGGGCCACGTTTGAGAAGGATAAGCTGCATTATTCATGAGAGGGTCGTCTATGCTTTAAGCCCACCCAGGCAGGAACAAGGCACCATGTGGTCACTTGCTCATTCTTCCCCCCCTTGAGGGGAGCAGGGAGGAGGAAACACAGCAAAAGGCTTGATGCTCAGGAAAAAGGACAGGGAATACTCACTGGCCAGGTGTGCTTGGGGCAAAAGACGGGCTTGACTTGGGGGAACCACAGATTTTACCTGAACCATCAGCAGTTTACCAATTGAATCAGAGTCAGTTAGTGATAACAGCACAGAATAGACTCTCACCCTTTCTGGGCTCAGTTCTGCTCCTGATTNTCACTAGCTGACTCTGATTCAATTGGTAACAACAACCAGATCTCAGAATAGACTCTCACCCTTCCTGGGCTCAGTTCTGCTCCTGATTCTCTGCCTTCTCACTGCCAGCAGGACATTCGGGTAGAGTCAGCCTCTCATGTTGTTTCTGTGCTCCTTTGAACTCGGTGAAAATCTCCTCACAGTCCTCCCCTGTGCCAATGGGGTGTCGAGTTTTCCACAGACAACTCTACTAGTAGGTGCCCCTTCTGAGGACTGTTCTGTTTGTAGGAACAGGCTGTTCCATCATGCCTTCCTAGCTCCTCTCTGACTGACATGACCATGCTTGTGGTTATCTCTCTCAGGTCCCACTTCTCTCCAAAACAAAATAGCTCACTCAACAGATTCTCCTCTCTTAAATGTGTTATTGCAGAGGTGCTGCTTGGCTTGGCTTGGCCAGGGAAGGATCTGATGTGGAGCTGGGGAAGCTTCCTGAAGTTTCTTACAGGAGCCCACGCTGGCATTGCAGTGTCCTGCTTTCAGACCGTAACACAGACAAACCCAGCAGAGGGGGAATTCAACTACCGAGAAAGGAAGGTCAATAAAGATTAGATGAGACATGCAGTCCTTATTTTTCAATAGTTGGGATGCAAGTGCTTGTTTTCTGTCCCAGTGTCACAGAGATGATGTTTTAGGAATCTTTCTGGAATGTGTGTTGTCCCTCTTGGGCATTTGTGCTTATACAGTTGGCATGGAAAAGCTTAGAGTCCTTAGAAGATGAGGGCATGTTTATTGAAACAGTAATACAGAAACCTGTGTTATATGTTCATGGTTTAATCCAACTCAATTTTGATGGGAAACTGATGTGAGTCAGCAACTCAATACCAGGATCTCCTTAGCTATTCATATCCAAATGTGTTAGGGATGGTCAGGGAAAGGCAAAGCCCACAGACACCTCTTCTGCTCATTGCACTACTCTCTGCTTTCTGAATCCCATCCTCGGTCCCCTGATGTCTGATTAAGCTCCTGGTTAAATCACTAGCAATAGCAATGTCCTGCAAGAGCTGGGTATTTGGCTACAGCCATTCCCAGTGGGGACAGATGCTGGTGTTTGGCTTGGAGATGTGAACACCCTCAAATACCAACGTGCAGTCATGCGAAGCAGTTCATTTGTTATGCAAATCCAGGGATGCCAAGCGCTGCTCTTTTGCTTATGTGAGCTGGCTTCCAGGAAGATAGGACAATTCATCTTAGCACAGGTCCTTTAGCTTTAATCAGGAGGCATTTCAGACATTTATTAGAGAAGCCTGCATCCACAGTCCCAGCTCAGCTATCAGTGTGACTTGTCTAGCTGGTGTAAAACAGGAGGCCTCTTGTTTCTCTCTTTAAATCATTTTTTGGGGAAATTTCTGGCAGATAGGAAGCAGTTAGGGATGTGTTAGCTTCTCTCAGACCAGCTCAGTTGGGAAAAAACACACTTGTGCTCCAGGGTGGTGAGGACAAACAGTATCAATAATGCATTGAACATTTGGAAGCACCTACTTGCTGCATGCATGTACCTGTAACACACAGAATCTGTGTGTCTCTGTGTGTCTCTGTGTGTCTCTGTGTGTCTCTGTGTGTCTCTGTGTGTCTCTGTGTGTCTCTGTGTGTCTCTGTGTGTCTCTGTGTGTAGAATAGAATCATAGAATACATCTGGTTGGAAGGGACCTCCAGAGGTCATTTAGTCCAATCCTCCTACAACAAGGAGAGACATCTCTAGCTAGAACAGATTGCCCAGAGGATGATTTCCTTTTCTTCTTGGTGATGGGTTCAATAAATTCTTTTCTTTCTAGCAAAGTTGCTTCATTGCCTGTAGAACTCTGGGTGAGAGCTGTTTGCTGCACTTGAATTGCAGGCACCAGCTCAAACCAGTTTAGACCTTCATCTAACCCATCACACCGTGGGTGTCACAGGTTTAAGGGTGTGGGTAGTCCCCAGTTAAGGGGTTCTGCCTTGTTTTGGGGAGAATTTGTTCCTCTATGAAGGCATAAGCTGGTTCCAGTTCCATTTAGGAGCGGAAAACACCTTTTAAACCAAAATAAATAAGGTGTGCTGTGTGTGGGAAGCCTAAATCAAAAAGCCACATGTCTAGGTCTGACCAGAAAGGCAGACAGCGCTCTGGTTCTTTGGGTTTTTTCCTTTCACTTTCTCCAGTTGCTTTCAAGTCTTCCTTTTTTGCCTCCTCCTCTCAGTCCTTCCATGGTACCACACTGATAAAGCAAAGCAAAAGAGAGAAGCAACGATTAGGTCCTGTGTCCTGGTGAGATTGTAGAGTCCTATAAAAGCTAGAAGGAGTCACACCAACAGCAGAGTTTATGTGTTTGGTCTGGAAAGGAGGAGGCTGAGAGGTGACCTTATTGCTCTCCATGGCTACCTGAAAGGATGTTTGCAGAGAAGCAGGTGCTGGCCTCTTCTCACAAGTTACTGGTGGCAGAAGGGGCAATGGCCTCACACTGCACCAAGACAAGTTCAGATCAGATATGAGGGATAATTTCTCTTTCATTGAAAGTGTTGTCAGGTATTAAAACAGGCTTCCCAGGAAGGTGGTCAAGTTGCCATCCCCGGATGTCTTCAAAAGCCACACAGGCATAGTGTTAGGGAACATGGTTTGGTGTTGGGGCTAATAGTGGACTTAGCAGGGTAGGGTGTATGGTTCCACTTGATTACCTTGAAGGTCTTTTGCTGTCTACATGATTCCATGCTATTTCCGTGATTCTAATAGCACCTTTAGCTGTATTTATATTGGAGGATTGAAATCCAACTTTGCCTTTCAAAGTGGGCAAACCTTCACTTGATGTGGTGAGCCACATGACTTGTGAGGCAATATTTCAGGCAAGTATTTCAGCCATAGAAATACAACGTTGAGGGCTTTTTTTCTTGCCTCTTGCCTGTTTTATAGCAGTTAGACATCGAAGGACAAAACCGTACTTCCCTGATCTTCCTTACATCCTCCCTGCTAACGTGACCTACTGTTACAATGACAGATGAGAACAAGTTTCCTTTTTCTCATTCAGGAGTTCCTAATTTATTCTGGGGAACTGATCAACGTTAGAGCAACCTCAGAGCACTGAGGGGGTTCTCACCCAGTAACAAGAGTTGTTAAATCTCCTTGAGCAAGACAGTACCTTTGTTATTCTTTAAAAATAGTGCTGTGTGGCCGATCTCTCGAGGAAAAAACCACTGCTGTGAGAGAAAATATTGCTAGTCTGAAATCTTATCAAAGCTTAAGATCAAGGTGACAATTCTGGGTCAGTATTCCTCTCTTGTACAACATCCTTGTGGTTTGTGGGGTTTTTCATCAGTGAATCCCATGCCTGCTTTGGTGTCCTAAGCAACAGATGTCTCATTAGCACCTGAGTTATGCCAGCTTCTGTGGAAAGCTGCAAACTGATTAAACACATGCTCTGGTTTTCTCTCTTTTATGAGTCATTGCTTCAAGATTTTTATCAGCAGATTGCCACACGGAATTGCATGTAACCATAATTAAATAGGAATATCTGCAGATCTGGCTCTTTTATTTTTGCTTCAATAAAATATTTTCTTGTTTGCTAATGAAATGCTATAGGAAAGGAGATGACTCCTGATGGATTCTTCTTTTCCACATAGAAAATACCAAATCTCCCCATGAACTACTTAGAAAAAGCTCTTTTATCCCAAACAAGGGTGATGTTGTGTGATAAAGATATAAGGCAGAAAGCAATGCTTTGATATTTATATGTGTCAACTGTTACCCACTACACATGTGTAAGCGTGAAGAAGTCAATCCAGTCCTTGGGGACTCTGAGTGAGTCCTCTCTGAACACAGTTTTGTGCACATGAAATCGTCTTTGGGCACCTAACAACAGTAGTCTCTTCATACAAGTGAGAGGGAAGGGAACTGTCAGTGTCAAAACCAGGCTTTGCTAGGGTCTGGGTTGGACTGGATGATCTTTATGGTCTTTACCAACCCTATCATTACTGTGAGACTGTGAAATAACTATGTGGTTGGGCAGGTAGAGAGCAACAGTGTCATCTACTTGACATCCAAAGCCTTGACAAACCCATCTTTCTCAATGTAAGGGTGCTAGGGTTCAGCTAAGTAGACCACTAGCTGAGTACAGAAGCATGAGACTTGTGCCATTACAGCCTCTACTGGTGATGCAGAGAGAAGTGGTGCTCTGTGTGTTTACAGACAAACGGCACCAACCCTGGGGTGTGCTCAATGCGCTCCAGAATGGCACAGCCATCCAGAGACGCATGGGTGGACTAGATGAAAGGAGTCAACAGGAAACATGAAATCTAAGGCTATGCAGATGAGTCCTGTGTAAGAGGAGGAGATCCTTGCAGACATACCGGATGGGAAGAAGCTCTCCTGAAAAGCCCCTTGGGTTTGTGGCTTGCAATGAGCTAAAAGTGAGCCATGAGTGTTCCCTGGCAGCAAAGGAAGGTCCTGGGCTGTATTGAGGGGATCAGAACAGTAGATCAAAGGAAGCAATTATCCCCCTCAGTTCACCTCTCATCAGATTGCATGTGAGTACCTTTTGCAGTCTATGTCCTGTCATCATTTGAGCCTGGCAGGGTTTCAATAGCAGGGATAGGGGATGACCCTTGTAGGAGGTTTTGTGAACGCAGCTCCCCAGCTCTGGGCAGAACCATCCTTGAGCTACTCAGCCTCTCTGTGAATTAATGTGTTTGGGGGGGAAAAATGATTTTTTGGTGGGCTTTGCTGCTTTTACCTTTGGGGTTTTGTTTTCTCCCATCTACTATTTTTGTTTGCAGAAAGGGCAGACATGGCTCTGCAACAGCCCAGCCTTGGGAAGGAGGGGGAGCTCTCTCAGGCAGTCCTCACCTTGAAACAAGGTGAAGTCAAGGTGGGCAGAAGTGTCTCTACAACATGATGTAGGTTAAAGGGGCCATTGGGAAAGGTAGTGGGTGATGGGGGGGTCTCATTAAAAGTCAATGTGCTTTTGCCAGATCAAGTTCCCAGGGATTTTTTCTGTCTGCAGACTCCTAAGGGCTGAGTTAGACACTCTGTCTTTTGATTCCATTTATTTGCACTTTGTTAATTAAGCAAATTAGTCCTGGAACTGGCCAGCCCATCAACCAGTGGCAGGCAATTCAAAGGACCTGTCTTTGGGTTACAGTGGGCATACATTGCTTGTTGAACAGATATCCAAACGCTGTTTCTTTGGAAGGTTCTGGAAAAGGCAGATTATTTCAACTTTCAGAAGTTCCCCTACCAAAAATTCATTATGTAATTGTTAAAGTAAGGTTATTTTCCTGACTTCATCAAGAAGACTGGTAGGGCAGGAGCTACAGTAATGTCTTCTGAATGTTTATAGGCTAAGGAGGTGCAACCTGAGGTGAGCACTGCACAGTTCATTAAACGAGCCCTGCTGTCTTTTCTAGCTGACCCGACTCCTGAGGAGTTTCCAAACACGCTGATAACATTGCTGGTTTTCTCTCAGGATCTTTGTCTAGCTGATATTTCTTTTGGCAACACCATATACCTATTGCACATCATTTGTCACGAGCGCTGCTCTTCTGTACTCTTTATGTAGGTTGAGGTCAGAGAAACTTTTTCTCTGAGTTTCACTCCAGCTTCTGTCCTGTAAAGCAGAATTAAGATTTTAGATAAAACAGCTTCTGCTTTTAAAAATTCCATATCTATCCCATGAAAGCTGTCATTCTCATCATAGTGCCTTCCCTTTTCCACCTTATGATGTAAAAATAAGCCAGCAGTCTCAGAATTGCGCATTAGCTTTGAATTACCCCATTACAGCAACACAAAAATGGGGTATTGAAAAGGGGGGGAATCAACCCAAATGAAAAAACAATTGAAAGACTTTTCATCAGTAATGATTTAGATGATCTTTTAATCTAGAGTCCTTGGACGTGCTCTAAACTAGAGTTCTGCTGTGGGTAGAATGATAGTCTACCTATCTCCTCTATCATGAGGAGGTGTCGAAAACCTCTGAAGCTGGAGTTCGGTGAGAACTAGACAGAAAGTTAAAAAGACATTAAATCCAGCTCTGGGAATTTTGTCCCACAGATTCCATCCATGGAGGGTTAACTATTGAGCAGACCTGTGTTGATGTTTTGAGTGAAAGAGCATATCCAGGCTCCCATAGTCTGGAATGCCTCAACAGAAGTGAAGCTGCACTTTGATGCTAGATGAAGTCCTGGATTCTGTGAACTGGACTGTGTCAGGAGAGAGGTGCAGACTGCCAGGCAGATGGACTTGCTGAGTCCTTTATTGTTGTTATTGAGGCTGGGGAAAACCTCTGAGATCATTAAGCCCAGCCTATGACCTGACATCACATTAGCTAGACCAGAGCACTAAGTGCCATGTCCAGTCTTTTCTTAAACACCTCCAGGGATGAGGAGTCCACTACCACTGCGTGCAGCCCATTCCAATGTCTAACCACCTTTTCCATAAGGAAGTGCTTCATAACATCTAACCTCTCTTGGCACAGCTTCAGACCCTGCTCTCACATCCTATTAATGGTCACCTGGGAGGAGAGCCTGACCCCCACCTGACTACAACTTCCCTTCAGGTAGCTAGAGAGAGTGATACGGTCACCCCTGAGTCTCCTCTTCTGCGGGCTAAACAATTCCAGCTCCCTCAGCCTCTTCTCATCAGACTTTCCTTCCAGTCCCTTCACCTGTCTCATCTCTCCCCTCTAGACCTGCTCCAGTACCCCAATATCTTTCATGAAGTGATGCCCACACCAAAACAGGTAAATGTGTGCTGCTGCTGTCTGTATTAGCAACAGAGACACTCTCTTGTGCCTTTGGATCTAGGAAATTGTCCCTGGTGTGCACAAGCTGCTGAGACCACCATTAATTCTTTTTAAGGAAAGAACAAGATATCCTTTCCATTACTGCAAGAGAGAGCTGAGACCTGAAATCCATAGGACTAACTCAATAATCCATAGGACTAAGTAATCTCTGAAATCTATAGGACTAACTCAATAATCCATAGGACTAGCTAATCTCTGAAATCCACAGGACTAACTCAAAACCATCCTGAGAAACTTGAGGGTAAGCTCATATAAATAGACAATTAGGACACACGCAAGCACGTCCTTGGAGACAGCATCCACAAACTTGGGAAGCACCCTGACACCTTGTGCACCTAGGTTGGACTGGATGATCTCTAAGGTCTTTTCCAGCCTCATCATTACTGTGATACTCTGACACCTAAGCTGGCATAGGTCGACTCAACAGGAGGAATTAACTTGTGTGGATCTTTTGCCTTACTTAACCAGGTTAGTTCTGGTTCTTGAGGTAGATTGAACAAAGCTGCAGCAACTTGGTAGCTCTAGACCACTTCCTTGAGATGATGATGTTTGTTTATGTGGCCGTTGAATATAGGGATACACCTACAAATCTTTACGTATTGTCAATACAAATCTGTGTATTAGAAAGAATAAAATGCATAAAACCCTAATCAACAGCAAGGAAAACTGGTGAGAGACAAAAATGAGAGGGTTTCCTTCATAAAAACTGTTGTTCAAGACAGCCTGGTTTTGGGGAAAAGGTTCTCTTCTCATATTTGCTCGTGTTCCACAGTTTGCCTTTGGATAATTTTCAAAGAGTCTTTCACAGAGCAGTCAGATATGCTGAAGTGAAAGGAATAAAAGATAGCCAGGCTCATCCATTCTTCCTGATACAAATATTAAAGGTCTTGAGCCTGCCTCGCTGGAGTGAAACACAACGGCTGCGATGTGACATTTACAAAGCATGTAGTTCAGGTGTCAGATGAGGTGAGCTGTTCCGGGGCTGTTTAAAGAGGAGGGGGAAGAGAGACTGTCAGTGTTAACCAGGAGCAGGGCCACGCTAAGATCACATTCCCAGATTTGAGTACTGCTGCACCTGCCTCCAGTGTGTTGAGGTTAATTTTCCCTTTCATGAAAGTGCAGTGAGGTACAGAGGAAGTGAGGGATGCTATCACTCCCTCATCAGTCAGAATGACCTGGGGATTTTGCTCCTGTGGCTCGATACCATTTAGAACGATCACAGTGAATGGATGGAGCTCTGCTCTGTGGTGGCACAGCACACCAGGCACTTGATCCCACCCTATTTTTCCCAGAAAATAGTGGAATTAATGTACTGGGGGGAAACTTCAGTTCGATCATTAGGAAGCTGTTCTGTCATAGGGACCCTTAACAATACAGCTCCCTGGTGTTGCTATTTTGGGTTATAAATGATGCTGGGTGAAGAAGTAGATGACAAATGAACCTGTCAGTGGAGACAGAGTGAAGTACTGAAACGTGCTGGGTTGGATTGGGGCAGGGGAGAGGTACAGAAACAACAAACTAAAGTGCCAATTGATCAAGATTAGTAGTAAGGACTGCACAAGTGATGATTTTAACCCCTAGTTTAGAAGGCTGTAAGTCCACAGGTGAAATGTGTGTAAATGTGAACGGGTGGTGGTATGGAAGGGAAACCAGACTGATCTACTGGTGTTAATCAAGCTGAAAAAGCTCTTAGCTTAATCCATCCTGAGCTTGATTGTGTGTGATGTTTTTCCCATCAGTGTGAATACCTGACATAGTCTTCCAGTTTTGCCTGAATTAGGGCTAAGCTCAAGCGAGTAAATGCATCAGAATTGCCTCTGTGCTAGGATGAGAACAAGGGAAGCAATCCCAAGTGATGCTGCTGACTGAGCAAATGCCATCAATCGATATGGGAATGTTAGGATGCTCCCTCATATCAGAAAACAGTACTGATCCTGAATCTCTCCAACCACCTGGCTCCAGCTCTGTATTTCCTCACCTTTGCAATCTCTCACTGGAGTCCTGTTACTCTTCAGCTGAGTATATAATTAATGAATTACCCCAATAAGACTTAAAAAGCAACTTAATGAAAGATAAAAAGGGATGAAAGCCACAGTTAACAAAAGAAAAGACTGAGCTGTATGCTAAATGTCTGATTATGAAGAGAAAGGCATAATATAGCAGTAGAACATCCACTAATGGCTCATTATGCACTCAAAGGGAAAATTTCCTGCTCTTCATCTCTTCCAGTCTCTGTCTTTCCCCTTGAAGCATCCAAAGCTTCAGGTGTACACACTGTATGGCATCAATGCAAGAAAGCTTAAAGACAGCCCCTCTGGCATACACTGANGATGCTTCAAGGGGAAAGACAAAGCTTCAGGTGTACACTCTGTATGGCATTTCTGCTCTGCATTATCGCATCACTGCGAGAAAGCTTAAGGACAGCCCCTCTGGCATACACTGATCTGTTAGGAAACATCTGCAAGATTGATGTTGGGTGCTGCAGGGCAGGAAAGACAGGAAGGTGCTGGAGATGATGCAGGGAAGGGCAGTGAAGCTGATATGGGTCTGGAGAACTGGCCTGATAAGAGGCTGAGGGAGCTGGTGCTGTTCAACCTGAAAAAGAGGAGGCTGAGAGGAGACCTCAACGTTCTCTACAACTTGAAGGGAGGTTGTAGTGAGGCAGGAGTTGGCTTCTCCCTGATGACTGGAGACAACAGGGTCACGTTGCATCAGGGGAGGTTCAGATTGGATCTTAGGAAAAATTTTTTCCCAGAAAGAGTGGGGAGGCCTTGGAACAGGCTGCACAGGGGGGGTGGGGGCACTGTCCCTGGTGAGGTTCAAAACTACAGGCAGGCATGGTGTTTTGAGCTATGGTTTAGTGGTTGGAGGTTGTAGGGTGGATGTTTGACTTGATGATTTTTTCCAGCCTGGATAATTGTATGGTTCTATGAACCATCAGTAGCTGTTAGGTGTTAGGGTTACTTGGTTGGTTTTGGGTAGGACTGGATGATGTTTAAGGTCTTTTCCAGCCTCATCAGTACTGTGATGGTATAAAAATGGAAAGAGTAGTTCCAATTCTTTGAGCAAGTTGTACCAACATCAAGAAGCTTGGTTTCCAAATCTATTTAGTGGAAATATTAACACTGTCCCTTTCTGTGAATACTAAGAGATCCACTGGGGGAAATGACACATTAAGCTAATAGTGAGGATATCAGTCGTCCGAATTCCAAACACGTGGTGGTGGCAGTAATGAATTCAAGCAGCTAAATAAATGCCTTTTCGAATGGATGTTTCACTTAATGTCATAGATAGACAAATGCAGTAGCAACTGAATTGTTTTGGAAGTGGTTTCATTATATCACTCATTCATAAAGAATAAAAGGCTCGTGTTCAATCTGGACCTTAAAATAAAATTATAAAGGTATTTTTCATGTTGATTCAAGTAACAAGCACGTACAAGAATGTTTTGATGTGCCTCTGGCTATTTGGTGACAGAGTATAGGATAAAAGAGATTAAATGAATTATTCAAGGAGAATTTTGTTCAACGCTAAAGGAAATTGGAAAAGTTACAACCGCAGAAACTTGAAGAGCAAATGATATTGAAATATGTAGGGGAAATGCTGAGAAAGCATTCTTCCAAACAGAACTCACACTTGTCTGTAAAACAGGACCAAGATCGAGACACACACCCATGTGCGGGGTACAGGGGCAAAGCCTGTGTGATGGAAGACTTC
>VZRI01000451.1:2948-17934 GCA_013397515.1 Upupa epops
CTGCAGATGGGGTCTCAGGAGAGCAGAGCAGAGGGGGAGGATCCCCTCCCCTCACCCTACTGCTCCCACTTCTCTTGCTGCAGCCCCGGATGCAGTTGTCTTTCTGGACCCCAAGCGAGCACTGCCAGCCCACGGTGAGTTGTTCACTGACCGACACCCCCAGTCCTTCTCCCCAAGGCTGCTCTCACTGTTCCCCTCCCAGCCTGGATTGCACAGAAGGTGGGAAAGACCTTGTTTCCTACACTCAGCCTCTGGGCTCAGGTTGTCCTTCCTAACCACCCACGCAAGGCTCCGGAGTGCCAGGCGGATGCTCTCTGCTTTGCAGGTGAAGACCCTGGCTGCTCCTGAGGAACCCTCTGCAAACGGCTTTGCCAAGGGAGAGCCCCTCCAGCTGGGAGCATCAGTCCCACTGCTGCCTCTCACCACAGATCACCCCGGTTGGGTGTTTGGGGGGGAGCCCGGAGGGCTGTGGTGCACAGCTACAGGCACTCACCCTATTGCACCGGCACGAGGAGGGTTGTGGGGAGAGCTGAGTCACGAGAGGGCCCTTGCAGTCAGCCCGCTGACTACAGGGTGCGCGTGACAGGGATGATGATGGATGGGGTCTCACTTCAAATTAACCACAGATGATAACGACAATGAATCAGAGCCAAGCGGCTGGGTAATTGGAGAGAGTAATTAAGTGCCAAGTGTATTAGCTCTGGAGGGGCTGAGCGGCTCCGCGTGGCTGGGCTGATGGCAGCCCTGTGACTGCCACTGGTATTAAGCACCGCGTTCTACTGATTCATCGCTGAGGGTGCTGTGGTGACTCGAGAGCCTGGCAGAGGAGGCAGCTTTGCAGAACGAGCTCTGCTGGGGGGAACAGTGGCCGATCGACCTGAATAGACCTGCAAGGAGCTTCGGAGAGAGAAAGGCTTGCTGTCCCCCGTGTGCCTGCTTTGCTACGTAGTTCCTGCCCGCTGGCATCGCCAGGCCAAACCTGCAGGAACAGCACTCTGTTCCACAGGGGGGGTCAAAGCGTGCAGGAGGAAATGCCCAGGCACAGGGAGGGCATTAGAGCCGGTGGCTCCTGGCATCCCTTCACAAGGCTGCGAGCCCCTGGCACCCACCTGCCCCGGGCGGAGGGCTGAGCCCGTCCTTGAAAGTGAGGAAGAAGCAGAGTCGTGCAGGCAGAGGAGACAATTGCAGTGGTCACTCAAGTGTCTCTGCGAAAATAATCGCAGCTCTGGTGCAGCAGAGGGGTCGCCCAGGAGGATTTACAGAGCTTGGCAGAACACCGGGCTGCCGGACAACACAGCAGCAAGCACAGCGCGTACTGCTGCTGCTCGGTCTGCTCGCACCTCCACCGGCACTGGGAGCCACCTGCCTTCAGCTCACTGCCTTCCCTCTCCACGCGTTATCTCCAGTGTCCTGGGCTCCTTTCTCCTTGCTGTTGTGAAGGTGCTGAGAACATCTCCCCTCCTGGGGGTCTGCAGCCAGCCAGGGGCAGCCCCAGCCCTTGGGGATGCAGGGAATCCCCAGACAGCCTGTGGGGTGGCTCTGGTGGTGGCTGCAGCCTCCAGTCAGTGCCCATGCATAGGACCTCACGATCCCACCCAGCAGAGCCAGCCTGGGGGCCATGTGTTCTGAGCTGACCCCATTACACCCTCCACCCAGCCCCACTCTGACCCACGGCCACAAGGCAGCGAGGCCCCCGATGGCTGGAGGACACCAGCCTGTGGAACGTGCTAGCTTCTCTCTTCGCTGTTGTAGCTCAGGTCAAAGCACGGCCAAACTGCTGAGGAAATTAGCATCAGAGGCACTAAATTCCCCTGAGACGGGGGCTAAATCTCCCTCTCTTTTCACTCAGTGCAGCCAGCACTGCACTAAATAAAACCGGCACCGGCACTGCCGGGGCCCCTCGCGCGCCCAGCGCAGAGCTCTGCCGCACTGGAGGTCACGTAGGAATGTAATCTGCTGAGAGCTACCGCAAGGTCACGTTGGAGTAATCTCTGACTGATCCGGAGCGGCTGCACGTGGAGCAAAAGGCCATCCCGGCCGGCTCGGAACCTCCGTCTGCTCGCTGCCTCCTCTGCTCATCGACCCTCATCTTAGGTGGAACAGTCCTGGGCCAAGAAGCCCATGAGCCCTGTGCTCCAGCCAGGGACCCCTCGAGGGTTCTGATCGTGCTGGTAGCTCGTGCAAAGCGCTGGAGATACAGACAAGGGGGAAGGAGGGTGGGAGAGAGGGAAAGGAGGAGAGAGGACGCAGAAAGGGCGCTATCCTCTGCAGAGCTCGCTCCTCCCGCTCTGGGAATAACCGGCCTTCGTCAGCGCCCCAGGAGCGGCAGGAGGAAAACCTTTCGGACATGGGAGAGGGGGGAGAAGAAGGAGGAGAGAGAGGGGGGAGAAGAAGGAGGAGAGAGAGGAGAGAAGAAGAAGGAGGAGAGAGAGGAGAGAAGAAGAAGGAGGAGAGAGAGGAGAGAAGAAGAAGGAGGAGGGAGAGGAGAGAAGAAGAAGGAGGAGAGAGAGGAGAGAAGAAGAAGGAGGAGAGAGAGGAGAGAAGAAGAAGGAGGAGGGAGAGGAGAGAAGAAGAAGGAGGAGGGAGAGGAGAGAAGAAGAAGGAGGAGAGAGAGGAGAGAAGAAGAAGGAGAGAGAGGAGAGAAGAAGGAGAGACAGGAGAGAAGGAGGAGAGAGAGGAGAGACAGAGAAGAAGGAGAAGTAGACAGAGGGGAGAAGAAGGAGGAGGAGAGAGGGGAGAAGAAGGAGGAGGAGAGAGGGGAGAAGGAGGAGAAGAGACGACAGAAGGGAGAAGCAGCCCAGCTATCTCCCAGGGGGCAGCACCCATGTTTTTTTCCCTTGCAAATAGATTCCTCCAGCACTGCCTCTCTGTGTTTCCTGTTTGCAGCAGCAAGCGGGGAGCAGACTGCAGAGCCACTAATTGGCGCAGACTGATAATCACAGATCTCTGTTTCCCCTCAAGGTGCCCCCCATCCAGATTTCACACTACAGGATGTCACCACAGCCTCTGGGTGCCTCTCCTTGTCTGGTGCCAGGATCAAGGAAGCAGCAAAGTGCCCCAGGCTCCTCAAGGTGGGTCTCTAAAGCAGAGCAGCTCAAGCCAAAAGCTTCCAGGGGGGTACACCTGACAGCCTGCCACAGCCTCTCGCAGTGCCCGACGCTCCAGGCAGCTTCCCTCCTCTCAGGAGGAGGGTTCGTGTAGCTCTGCTTGGCATCCAGACATGCTGCCACTGTGCTGGCTGATCTAAATCAGTCAGTGTGCTGCTCTTCATTCCAGTCCAGCCTGTTCTTACTATCAGAGACGGAGGCGAGAAAATGAGCTGCTCCACTCGAGGAGTTCAGCAGCCTCAGCCCAAAACTCGGAGAGTCTTTGGAGCCATCCACCCCAACTTGCCTCTCGCTAGGCACACTCTGGGTGCCGAGTGCCTTCAGCCCTAGGTCAGCCACTTGGTTATCGGAGTCCCCGAGTGCTGCAGTGCCCTCTCTCCCACTGTGTGTCACACTGCTGCTCTCTGCTGCCCAAGCCGGAGTGTGTTTTACGCCACCTCTGCATGAGACGGATCGCATACTGATGTGGATCACCGGCTTCTCCAAAGCAGAGATGCTGCTCGCTGCCCGAGGGCTGTGTTTGTCCCAGCAGGACTCATCAGCGTGAAATGCCCACAGGGGTTTGAAATCATGGTTCATCACCACCGAACGAGCGCACGGAGATCCCCGGGACCGCGTTCCACCGCTGACCACCCTTCCCAGGAGCTCGGCTACACCCTGCATCTGGGGACACTTGTGCAGCACACGATCAGCTGAGAAAGCTCCCCCAGAGCAGATGGGTAACGGTGAGGAGAAGGCTAAATAAAAACAGCTACTGATAAATTCTGTGTCCACATGCACAGCCCGACGGCTGAGGGGCTGACACACTGCTCCCTTAAAGCTCTTCTCCTTCATCTACACAGCGCTAGGTTATTGACAACGAAAACTCCCTTCAAAGGCAGCGATGTAGAGCTGCTTTCCTCTGGAGGTAGCCCCCTCAAGGACACGCGAGTCCAAGGAAGGTCAGAGCTGCTGAGTGAAAACCGCCAGGCCCAGCCTGTGGGATGAACTGCTTCCCTGTGGCACTCAGCACACAGGACTCACAAGCTCCAGGAGGTTATGCTAACATGATTAGAGATCCAGACGTTCATAGGCTTGAAATCATCATCTGAAATCCTGCTCCAACAGACGAGCTAGGAGCTACCTAGCGTGGATCATGAGTGCCATGATCCTAGAATCCTTAGGGATGGGAAGGGACCTGGAAAGATCACCCAGCCCAGTCCCCCTGCCACAGCAGGGTCCCCCAGACCCAGTGGCACAGGAACACAGCCAGGCGGGGCTGGAACGTCTGCAGAGAAGGAGACTCCACAGCCCCCGTGGGCAGCCTGGTCCAGTGCTCCAGGACCCTCCCTGGGAAGAAGGTCCTGCTGAGATTGAGAGGGAACCTCCTCTGCTCCAGCTGGCACCCAGTGCCCCTTGTCCTGTCCCCAGATGCCCCTGAGCAGAGCTGGCTCCAACGCTGCCTGTGTCCAGCTAAACTGCCCACAGAGTCAAAGGGATGTGACGCAGTAAAGCACCGCTCTGTCCTGCCCAGAGCTGCCCACCCCTCCAGGGGCTGAGGAGCAGCAGGTACTGTGCCAGCACCGAAGTCAGTGCACCACAGTCCTCAGGACTCCAAGCATCCCAGGCTGCTCGGGTGCAGGGGGGCTGCCTAAGCTACTCGCCCATGCGGGATTTACGCTGCCTCCCGTCGCAGGGGTCTCGGTTGGGGTTCACTGTTTTATTTATGAATTTAACACCCAGCCAGCCATGAGCAGCGGTGCTGACCTCCATCCACACTGACACCGGCCTGCTCCCTCACTGAAGTACCCTGCGCTGCCCACCCTCTCCTCCGCCCCGCACACAGCCTGCACCAGCTGAGAGCTCTGCTCTAAGGCTGGAAGAGACAGAGGCAAAAGGCAGGGAGAAGGGATGACACCGCAGGGAGCAGCCTCCAGGGCCCAGGGCAGAAGCAAGGGTGCTTCAGGCGTTTCCCTTCTATTAGCCACACTCATTTACAACTCAATGGATGAGTGAGAGGGTACTTCTGTCCCCAGAGAGCTGGGAAAAGCCGTCCAGCGAGCTGGAAGTGCCAGAGTTGGTAAAGACCCTCTCCAAAACGCACTGCCTCCCTCCCATCTCCCCCTGTGCGCAGGCAGCAGTTACCTGCTGTTTCAAACCCTTCTTGACTGAGAAGCCCCAGCCAGCACCGAGCACAGGTCCCCCTGTCAGAGGACACTGCCTTAGCGGGGAGCTCCGTTCCAGCTACCTGGTGTGACAGACAAGGGGGATACATGGCAGCGAGAGGGAGAAGGGGGTGCCAGCAAACGGCTGTTGGTTCAGAGGTCTTACGACAGAGCACACAAAACACTCCCGCTCTCTTGTAGAAGGCTCCAAGTTGCCCGTGACTGTAGCCCACGGGCAACGCCAAGAGGCCTTGAGGGAGCTGGCTACTTCTCCTTGCTGTCCACATCTCATGGGGCCAGCTATCTTCAGCTCTCCTCGCAGCCCAGCCTGCGTGTCTGGCTGAGCCCGGGCGGGCTGATCCGCTGCTGTCTGCCCAGCCCCGCTCTGCCGGCTAATTACAACTGCTTCTATGCCCACGGATAATTAATTGCTCTCGTCTCTGATTGCTCTGAAACCTCCACCCCCCCGCTCGCCGCCGTCTGCGTCCACCAGAAATTAAAGGCAGAAAAATGAGGTTTAAATTACACGGAGCCATGAAACTCCAGCAGCACGGAAGGGCCACGCAGCGCTGCCAGCGGCGCCTGCTCCGCACGTGGCTCTGAGTCCGGGAAAGGCGGCTCCGCGCGCAGGATGCCCCGTGAGAAACTCGCTGCTGCCTTACGGGGGCAAGCGAAGCGCAAGGGCATCTGGTTTGCCAGCCAGTTCACACCGAGAGCTGGGACGCGTGGGACAGCCCAGCAGCAGTCACCCCTCAGCCCAGCCAGGGTCACCGCTTGCTGTTCACGCGTCAGCTTCTCCCGTGGGTCTGCGTCGGGCCAAAGCTCCTGGGGAGCCAGGGGTCCTTCCCCATCACCCTGTGCAAGACCACCCCAAGGACAACGTGAGGGCTCTCCCCTCACAGCTCTGTGCTTCCCAAAAGCACCTTTTCCTCCCGTTTTTGATGCCTCAGTAACTAAAGGAGAGCAGTGCTGAGACGCGAGCCCTGCCCGAGATCACCTACCTGAATCCGTCCTCGCGTGAGGCCGAGCTGAAGGCTAACGACGTCAGGAGAGCCCTCCCTGCAGTCAAACCAGCATCGCCATCAATTACTCCAGGAGGCTGCTGGATGCCCTCAGCTCTGTGAAGTCTGCAGGAAGCACTCCGGTGCCCCTGCGCCCCGAGTACACAGTCTCAGACACGTGAAGGGTCAATCGGCTCTCGTCAGCCCTCCTTGGAACACTGGGCCTCTCCTGGCTTTCCCTGAGGTGCCTCACTCACTCACTCACTCACTCACTCACTCACTCACACCCCCCCGGTAGCACGAAGCGGGTGTCACAGAGCTGGCTTGCAGGAGCAATGTGCAGCAGAGCCCTGGCGAAGCTGGAGGAGGCTGCGGGGGAAACCTCCACCAGTGGAAGTGACTGATGGTGACGGGCTCTGCTAGCACACGCTGCTGAGGAGCAGCAACCGCCCGCTCCGGGTGGCTGAGACAGAGGGAGGAGCGTGGAAGGCACGGTGCCTGCGCTCCCCTCTTGGCCTTCCTCGTTTCCGTAATCACCTGGTAGCCCAGGGCACGAGCTGGGCACTGGGGGCTGACAGGTTACCCGATGCTAAATCAGCTGCTGCTTGAGGTGACAGCTACTGGCTTTCAGGTGCCACTTCACTGTACGAGCCTGGCTTTCAGAATACAGGGGAGTCCCTGCTCTCTTTCCCCAACACTGGATGCTTTGAGATTCAGCTGGATGGGGGGGGGACCACCTTGTCCAGACTACGGGCTGGACCAGATGATCCCCGAGGTCCCCCTGCTCGGTTTGCTATGATGACTTTGTGAGGCAGCAGAAGGGCCAAGCGCTTCGGAGCACAGGAGTGCCAGCAGCGCAGAGCTGCCTCTCCGGCGGCGTCTGAACGCCAAGCGCCCCGTGACAAAAGGACACGCAGGGAACCGCAGTGGCATCACTGCTCCAGGTTTCACATAGTGCCTGCTGGCTCTAAACAGCACCTGGCTGCTGCCACAGGGAGAACGCGAGCGTTGGCCGGGCGCTGCCGTTAGCTCCTACGGGCACAATGCGTCCTGCTGAGACGCATAACTCATGCCCTGCCTGCCCCGACACCGCTGTGCTCAGGAAAGCAGTGCCCTGATTAGATTCCTCCGGACTAACTGCACCTATAAATCCCTGCCTGGCAATCATTAGCCAGTAGATCCACTGGAGGGCCGGGGCCAGCGGCCCGAGGCAGAGCTTACAGACCTCCAGCCAACCCACGGTCTCTGCTGGTCAAAGTGCCCTCCCGGCTGTTGCTTAATGCTGGACGCACGACCAACCAGGAGGCACCTATCCGTCTCTGTTTGGTGCCCGAGGTGCCCCTCCAGCTCCTGCTGAGCGGGATCTGTCCAAGCTCCTCGAGCCCCTTTCCCAGGGGAGGGAATAAGGCCATTAAGCACCCTTCTGCCTCAGTCCTTGGCGAGACCAAACCCGGGAGGCAGGTAGCACAGCACGAGCAGAATTAGCTGCCTTCCCACAGAGCAGCTGAAGGAGACCGATAAAACTCCGCGGCTCTTTCAGTAGCCAGCGGGTGCTCGTGAAGGGAGATCACTCTGCAGCGCTCAGAGCCAGAGGAGAACGGTTCCCTCTGCCTCCCCAGGCTAAGCGTGAGCCCGCGTGGCGGTGGAGGCACGCGTAGGAGTCCACAAACCCAACTCGGGGTAAAGCGAATCTCTCGAGATGAGGACGCGTGCAGCGGAGCCGGCCGAAGATGGACGAGCGTCCCAGGGCATCGCTCATCTTATGTACGGAGGCACCTCAACCCTGCACACACATTGCTCCTCTGGATCGTTTTCCCCACTCCGGCTGTAAAGAGAGCCTGAAAAGCCACAGCGGATCCCAGCGTGTGCCTGCAGACTGCTAAAGTCGGCTGCCAGCAGCCTGCTCCCAGCATCCATTAATAATTGAGCGCTCCAGAGCCGCGGAGAGAAATGAGTCAGTGCATTATGGTAACGGTGTTTGTGCTACCGGCAGACCGAGCAAGGGAGACCGAGGAGACATAAATCCTTCCCAGCCACCAAGAATGTCGTATCGGAGCCTGTCCTCATCCACAGCAGCGCTGTACTCATCCCCCTCAGTCCCACCGAGGCCATCAGCATAGGGAAACCGAGTGCTGGAGTCCTAGTTTGAACACCAGAGAGCGGGGGCGTCGAGGGACCTCCAGGACTCGTGGGGGTCCTGAACCGCTCTTCACCCGCAAGGGCACCGCTCATAGCGGGGAACCCTCTCTATACAGAGGCAGCTGTGTGCTGTCCTCCCCGCGTGTGGGGCAGCACAACAGGCTGCTCAGCTGGCACTAATCCTGCGGCTGGTGTTCTGCAGTGCCAGGGTACCTGTGCACGTGTACAAACCCCCCCAGGCACGTGCTCACATAGCTATGCACAGCGTGTCGACACGCCACGGGCACCCACTCAGTTCCCTCTCCATCCCCCTAGGACAGAGCTGCCGACCTGCCCCCCTGACAGCAAGGAGCCGGCGCTGAGCGCCTGCCGCAGGGCTGGTGCCATCCTTGCCCCTACGGGATGCGGCTGCTGGTGGATCTCTGGCTGCGAGCACAGTGGGGGCCATTCCCTACCGTAGCACCTTCCTGCAGAAGAGAACTGTACACGAAGCAGGGCTGTGAGAGCTTTCCTCGCCTGCCATCCACACGGGAGCGCGTCCAGGGAGCAACGAGGCCGGGGAAGGGGCAGGAGGGAGAGGCTGAGGGAGCTGGGGGGGTTCAGCCTGGAGAAGAGGAGACTCAGGGGGGACCTTCTCCCTCTCTCCAGCTCCCTGAAGGGAGGCTGCAGTCAGGTGGGGGTCAGGCTCTTCTCCCAGGCACCCAGCACCAGGATGAGAGAGCAGGGCCTGAAGCTGCCAGGGGAGGGTTAGGTTGGCTGTCAGGAAGCCCTTCCTCAGGGAAAGGGTGCTCAGAGCCTGGACTGGACTGCCCAGGGCAGTGGGGGAGTCCCCATCGGTGTCTGGAGGTGTTGAAGGACTGGCTTTTTAATTCCTGAACTGCTCTCACTTCCCTGGGAGTCTGGAGACACCTTGTGTGGAGATGGCAGACAGGTGCTGCCACTGGAAAATCCATGGCAACCAAACTCCCTGCGCTGCCTCTCACGCCCAGGCAGAACCTCGCTGGGGATGCTTGGCCAGGGGGCACCCTAACGAGCCTGGCTTTTTAAGTGGGAATCTCCTTCAGCCTGGTTCAGGCCAGAGCACACGTGCCCACCCCGGATGGCTCTGCTCGCTGCCCCACAGCGGGCTCCAGCACCTAGGGGGATGTCCTCCCTTCTGAACTCAGTGTCGCTCTTGGGAAGGAAGCCAGAGGGTGCCCTCACAGGAGGTCTATTGGCAAGAGGAGGGAAAACGACCTGGATGACTCTCCAGACACCTTCCAGACTGAGAGTTGTGAGTGAGACCTGTAGGACACTGGTGGGCTGCCCACGGAGGGGGTCACGTCGCCGTCCCTGGAGGTGTTCAGGGTCAGGCTGGATGCAGTGCTGAGTGGCAGGAGCTGGATGGCAGCTGTTAGGGTGACTGGGTTGGGTTTAGGTTGGACTGGAGGATCCTGAAGGTCTCTTCCAGCCTCCCCAGTGCTGTGAGACTGTGATGAAACCACAGAACCAGAGAGCCATTGACTGGACTGGCCAGGAGGGACCTCTAAAGGTCATCCAGTCCAACTCCCCGCAGGGAGCAGGGGCATCTCCTGCTGGAGGGGGCTGCCCAGAGCTCCATCCAACCTGCCCTTCATTGAAACCCTCAATTAATCGAAAAACCTGAACCCCTCCCCAAGCCCCAGCCGAGCGCAGTGCAGCCTCAGGGGGCTGGGGCATCAAACAGCCCTCCACTGCTGAGGACCCTGCTGCTGCCGCCGCAAGGGCTCCCTCCAGTCCATCAGGTTCTCTTTACTTGACCCTTCTCTTGCTCCTGGAGCTCTGCTGCAGCACCTCTTTCACTACGCCAGGGCACTGCTGGACGGTGACCAGTACAGCAGCTCAAGCAAGTAGATCTTTATTCAAACACCTGGACAGGAGTCCTGCAACCAGAGCAGCTGACACCAGGCACCCCCGTGGCCACCGGGACGTCCTCACAGCCCCATCCTTCCCCACGCAGACCCTACAGGTGCAAGCCACGCCACCCAGGAAGGGCTGCCTTCCGTACCGAGCCTGCCAAGGCCTGAGCGTGCTCCTAGCGCAGGGGAACACCCATCTCACCTCAGAGAGCTGAGTCTCCACTTACAGAGTCACAGAGTCCTTAGGGATGGGAAGGGACCCCAAGAGATCATCCAGCGCAGCCCCCCTGCCACAGCAGGACCCCCCAGGCCAGGTCGCACAGGAACATGCTGGACTCCTTCACCCGGGAAGCGGCTGCTGGGGCCACATCAAGCGTTTGACTAAGCTCGTGAACCCCCCCTCCACATCGGGGGGCCAGCAATCTCAGCTCTGGCAACCAGCAAGGCCAACACCGAGGTGTGGGGGAGCTGTAAGGCTCAGGCATCCTGTGTTGTGATTTGCCTGGCGGCACCAACCCTTGCAGTCCACCGCCCTTCCCTCCAGTCTGAGACCCAACGTGGAGCCAGCGGAGCCCGGGACATCGAACCTGTACTTAAACAGCAGGGGAGAGAGAGAGAGGGAGGACTCCAGCTGTGAGAGACGCTGGAACCGACGTCCTCGCCTTCGTTCATCTGCTGAGACTCACGAGCAGCGCCGTCGAACAGGTTTACAGGCCATCTGGATCGGCTGTGCTCGTGGATTCACTGCACAAACAACCCTTCGACTGCCTTTTCCTTTGAGCAGAGGACGGGCACTGGGTCTGCGCTGGAGTCGCGTTTGCTCCTGTGCTCCGGATCCACGAAGAGGAGCAACCTCAGTCGTCTCCCGCAGACTCCAGAGCCTTTCGTGAGCTGTGCACGAGACCTTCGTGCGGCAGCTAGAGCAGAGGGGGCCCGGGAGCGGTTCCCTAGCTTAGAGTTTCCAGAGGGAAGCACAGTCCAGCCATCCCAGAGCAGCAGAAGGGTGCCTTTCCGTGCCAGCAGACCGACCTGCAGCACTGCCTTGGCGGCCAGGAGGAGGAAGGGGGGAGAACCAGAGAAAGCAGCAGCCACAGCCACTTCTGCCGACTGCCCTGACAGGAGTTTGTACTTCATCATCTCAAAGTCAGCTGCCTAAATGCCAGCCAGTCCCCTGGGCTCCTTCACAGGCAAAGGAGACAGAGAGTCACCTCCAGAAGGCAGTTTGTCTCTTCCTACAGTAGATTCCAGCGACAGGCTGCATGAATCACCCCCTCGGTAACTTCTTGTCCCACGGCTATGAAGGGAATGTGACAGCAGCTTCCCGATCCCGCGGGGGGTCAGGCACATCCTGCCCCGCTGCCCTCACACTGCTCTCCGCTCTGAAACCTCCCTTCTGGGCTGGGGTCTTGGTTCCTTTTCTTTCCACTCCTGCCAAGCTCACAGTGCTTGGGCTGAGCTCAAACCCAAGACCCTCTGCGCTGTGAGCGACCTTCACAGCAGACCTCGGGGGGAAAGCAGCAGCAGGGCCAAGGAGAGCATCGGGATCACCACGGGACAGCAGGTTTAGCCCGGTCTCTGCAGCAGGGGTCCCCCTGAACCTCCAAGGCAGAGCCCGTCGCCGGTCAGCCTGGGTCAGTCGCAGCAGCAGCTTTTCCACCTCTCCTGTTGTGCAGTCACACAGAGCTGGGTGAACGTGGTTGCTGTTCACTCACGGCCGAGGAAAGGCCAGCGGGAGGGGCAAGACTGTCCCTGGCACCTGCACTGCAAGAAACTGCAACAGCGTGATGAGCAGCGGGCTTCCAGCCTGGCTTCTCGAATCAACTCTGTGCTGCAGACCCTCACAGCTCCACGAGCTTTGAGACTCAGGGTAAATCACTGCTCCTCGCTCAGGCAACCACACGAGGCCCGGGGACTGTTCCTCCCTCTCCTGACAGAGGATCCCTTGAGCACAAGAACAACTATTTTAGTACCAGGGAGCAGCATCACAAGGAAGCAGCTAGAGCAGAGGGGGCAGTCACTACAGCGCACGAAGA
The DNA here is from genome assembly GCA_013397515.1 of Upupa epops. Classification (NCBI taxonomy): domain Eukaryota; kingdom Metazoa; phylum Chordata; class Aves; order Bucerotiformes; family Upupidae; genus Upupa; species Upupa epops. The sequence continues at coordinate 15,250 of VZRI01000451.1, forward strand.
CCTCTCACGTTTGCCCTTCTAAGCAGCTTGTGCTGGGCACCGACACAGGGAGGGAGGGGATTCTCCCCCTCTGCTCTGCTCTTGTGGGACCTCACCTGGGGCGCTGCACCCAGCCCTATCACCCCGAGGAGTGGGGGACGAGGAGCTGCTGGAGGAGTCCAGAGCTGGGCCACAGGGACGGTCATGGGGCTGGAGCACTGCTCCCCTCCTGGGCCGGGGGTGCTGGGGGTGTCGGGGCTGTTCACCCTGCAGAAGAGGAGGCTCCGAGATCCACAGCAGCCTTCCCGCGGAGGGGTCACCGCAGCGCCGCTCCGAGCCTCTGCGGTTTGCGGTCTCCTGCTGCCATCTGACGCCAGGATCTGCCACTGCAGGGACCCCGCTCGGCCCGCCCGAGGCAGCCAGAGCCGCGCAGAGCATCCCCTCGCAGCGGCCGCGGTCGCCCCCCATCCTCCCCCCACTCTGCAGGAGAACACTGGGCACTGAATTCTCCCTGGATGCTGATGAGGACCGGGAGCCCCCCCGCTCTGGAGAGGCCAGGAACAAGCTCCCCCCTGTCTCAGGTGCCTTTCCGACGCCTGGCTTGGTCCGCGGGTGCCCTGGCTGACTCCAGCCCAGGGGCTCTAGGTAAACCAAGCCGAGCCGCTAGTTTTACAGAGGCACTGAGGCTGGAGCTGGGGGGGATCACCCCGAGGAGACTCACACAGGCAGCAAACGCACTTCTAAAACAAAACCTGGCATCACAGGCTCAGCCACAGACTCACAGAGCCACAGGCTCAGAGTGACACAGACTCATCCAAACACAGAACCACAGACTCATCGAGTGTTTCAGATTGGAAGGGACCCTAAAAGTCACCTAGTGCAACCTCCCCACAGTGACATCTCCAGGCAGATCAGGTTGCTCAGAACCCATCATGCTTCCAGGGATGGGGCATCTACCAGCCCTCTGGGGAACCCGCTCCAGTGTTTCACTGCTGTTGGAAAGACCCTCTCCCTCATACCTCATGGAAATCATCTGCCTTCTGCAGCGGCCCCGGCTGGTTCCGTGCAGTTTGGTCTGGTGACTAAAACACCTCTCTCTCTCTTTCTTCCATGCATTTTCTTCTGCTACGATAACCACACGCTCAGGTGGAAGTCAGGAGCTCTGCGCGGATCACGAGTCACCGCCAGCTCAGCAGCTCAGCTCTCCTGGAGAGAATTTCTCAGTTCGGGGGAAGAATCTTCTCTCTTCTCACATCTAACCTTCTCAGTTCTGGGTGCCATGCACCACGGCACCACTGAGCGTCAGGGACTGGAAGGGACTGGAAAGATCACCCAGTCCAGTCCCCCTGCCACAGCAGGGTCCCCCAGACCCAGTGGCACAGGAACACAGCCAGGCGGGGCTGGAACGTCTGCAGAGAGGGAGACTCCACAACCCCCTGGGCAGCCTGGTCCAGTGCTCCGGGACCCTCCCTGGGAAGGAGAAGAGCAGATTCAGATGGGACCTTCTCCCTCTCTGCAGCTCCCTGAAGGGAGGGTGCAGTCAGGTGGGGGTCAGGCTCTTCTCCCAGGCACCCAGCACCAGGATGAGAGGGCAGGGCCTGAAGCTGCCAGGAGAGGGTTAGGTTGGCTGTCAGGAAGCCCTTCCTCAGGGAAAGGGTGCTCAGAGCCTGGACTGGACTGCCCAGGGCAGTGGGGGAGTCCCTGTGTCTGGAGGTGTTGAGGGACAGCCTGGCTGTGGCCCTGAGTGCCACCTCACTGAATCCTGAGGTGCACAACACGTATGCTCCACGTGTACACGTGTGTGTAACCACCTCAACAGCTCACTTTTCGGCGGCAACTCCACCAGAACAGCCCTGGGGACACAAAACCAACAGCAGAACAAACTATTTGCCTTCACTACGCTATCCCTCGCCTCTTTAAAAGCTCAATCGAGGAGGTTCTGACAATAATTAGAGCCCTCTCTCGGGATCCTCCTGCAAACACTGCAGCCAACCCGAAACGATAGCATCCTGCTGCGACTGACTGCGCTCAAACGCGGGTTTGTCTCCCTGTTTCAGGCTGGGATGGGCTGGGGACCCGAGCTGCGTGGTCTCCTGCGAAGGTCAGCAAAGGGAAACACCAAACCCTTCACCTGGGGAGGTGAACTCATGCACCAGGGGGCTGACTGGCTGCAAATCAGAGCTGGAGCTGGGGTACCTGCTGAGGAAGCGGCAGGCGGTGCAAGCACAGCGCAAGGCAGCCCAACCGCATCCCGGGCTGCATTGGCACTGCCAGCACCTCAAGGGAGCTGCCCCTTGGCCTTTGCTCAGCTCTGGAGAGACAAGCCTGGGGGGCCACCTCGCGTCCTGGGCCACCCGGTATAAGGGACGCACGGGAGAGAGTCCAACCGAAGGCCAGAACCGCGATGACAGGCTCAGAGCATCTCTCTCGTAACGAGGGGCTGAGAGCTGGGCTTGTAACCCGGAGAGGGCTCGCAGCCCCCTCACCAGCGGGAGGGAAGCCGAGGGAGCCCAGCTCTTCTCACCGGTGCTCTCTGCAGAGCACAGCACACCGAACCCCGAGTGAACACAGCACCGGGCTCGGACACCGCTCCGGGCTGCCCACGCAGCTGCTGCGTTCTCCCTCCTCAGACCCCGCTGGCCCGGGGCACCTGCCCGGGCTCTCGCTGCTGCGGAGGGGCCCCTCTCTACGGGTCTCCTCCCGCCT